>CM057233.1:27801851-28048439 GCA_029891385.1 Erythroxylum novogranatense | reverse complement strand
AAAAACAGATGCGGAAAGTGACTGTCAGGGTTTTTGCTTTGCTTCCGCCTACTTTTGCTTTCGTCCCGCTTTTCAACTTCCGTCCGCTTTCCTTATCCGTCCACTTGTCACTTTTAAATGCATTTCAAGTTTACGTAAATATGAATTTATCGGCCTAGAAATATTGCCCTTTGGTTTTGATTTTATAATATATTTAACTATGTTGAGATTTACGTCTAATTTGATCAACCGTCTCTTCATCGAATGGTTTAGCGAAGCGAATCAAAGTTAAAGAGCGTCCCAGTGCTTGGCGTTGAGCGATAAGTTACACCGGTAACTTGTGGAACAAGGAAAGTTCAAAGGAAAATTTAAGTGTTCGTAATCCCAACGAGTCTAGAACACGCCGACAAGACCTTTATATAACCTCGAATCGAAGCGGTTCGAAAGACCATTAGCGCAGGCGTTTGATCTCTCTCGCTCTCAAAATCCTATCGAGCAGAGATAACCATTGAAGAGTAGTATCTGAATCATTTTCAAATCGAAAGCAATGGAAGGAGCTATGATGTATGGAAGGCATGTGGACTTGAATCTTTACGAAGAGATCTGATGGATATCGAACGTAGATTATTGAGCGGTTGGAGAAATTTCTTCGTGATCCGAGAGGATGTGTATCCAAATCGGTATTTGATTTTGGAAGTATGCGACGATGGTGGAAAAAGACTATTGTCAATCCAGTGACGCAGTTACCATTATTATTTACAATGGACTTAATTGAAAATTTGATCGGATGTTTAGCTAGTTGGAGAAAAGCTTTCTACCAATCCAAAATGGATAATAATGGGCGGTTTAAAGGAAACAGATGTTAGTAACCGCTTTATGGAGTGAATGACCCATCGGAAAGGAAGACATCAAGTGCGGTGCTTGAGAAAGCTAGGGTTCTTCATGCGATTACACCTTGCATCGTACCCGAAGCGAGTTCAAGACAACTTGTAACTACCTTCACGATGGCAAAGTGCTTATTCTATCTCGCTGAACCACACACCATTAAATTTACCATTTACGATATTTCATTATATGGTGAAACAAATGAAACATACAACTATTTATCCGTATGGCATGCTATTGACAAAATTTTAAGAGAATCGAAATTCAATCTTGGAAGTGGGAAAAACCTCGAGTGCCCGTAAAAGCACTATCAATTTAGTACTATAAATGTAATTGACTTGAAGATTCTCAACAAGTAGAAATGAAGATTCGAGAACAAAGTTAGGAATGACGGGGAGGAGTTACTGAAGAAGTCTCCTGCAACAAGTTGCGAGATCTCAAGTGAGCTCACACATGCGGATCAATGGAAGGAGAAAATCATGTGGAGGACCTTCGTTGAAAGAGTTTATCGTCAAGAAGAAGTTAGACTTGTACGAAGATAACGAAGGTGGGTCAAAAAGAAAGCGAGGACTACATCAATCTGCCGACGATATGATACTACACTTACGTCTAGAACTCGTGAGCGAGATGATGATCAAGTTTCTTCGCTTTCCGACGCAGCATAATGAAGTACAAAGTTTACGTCGAAGTCAAAACGAATGGAAGAAATAATGAATCGATAGAGAAGATGATGATGGATATGTAGGCCAGATGATAGATATCACGAAGATCTTGATGAATTTATGCAGAGTCATCACCGTTAATCGCTTCTTATTATAACAAATAGGGAAGAAGAAGTTGTTATTGTATTCTATGTTTTGTTTTTGTTGTCTAATTTGTTATCATATATATATATATATATATGGGTACGACTTATCTTGGATGTCTTCTCTATTGATCATCTTGAAGCTTCTTCTTCTCGAAGATTAAGTCCATCATCTTCATGAAGCTCTCGAAGAACAAGGTAAGAGTCAACTATATAACTTCTTTTCAAGATTGAAGAAAGAATAAATAAGCGATTCTGAAGAAAGTTATACATAAGTCGTAAATCAAGATTAATTTTTTGTGAGTTACATGAATAAGCTAAATTACAATTAAAGGAACAAAAAGTTTGTCAGAAAAGACGCATTGTCTGAATTAGTGACAACTGCTGCTATTTTTATCAGAAACTGCTCCAAACATTCTTTTTAAGAAAGTTATATGTTCTTTGCTTGGTTGAAATAGATGGCGTAAGTTTAATTGTTGATATGTTCTTGCAATGAAGGATATGATGTATATACGTTAAAGAAGAAGAAGACCAAGAATGGGGTAGGAATTGTTTGATCGAAGTTAAGAGGAGAAAGGTTTGAAAGTTTAGATATAGAGGTATCGAGAGGCGTGGGGCGATCTTGCAAGATGATAAAGTGAAACAGGGAAGGATTTGCGTTGAGATAGGTTTAAAATAGTTTACATGTGTAAAGAATAGTTTCAAAGAAGGATTAGTCAATTATATACTCGAAGGAATCTCGTAATCAAATTTAAAGCGAGTTGGAAATGACATCGTTGAACTGCTTTAAATAAAGAAGAACAAGAGGAAGTTAAAAGAAGCAAACATAATTTGTGCGAAGAGAAACCGAGAAGAAAGCGAAAGCAAGAGGCGTATTTATCGAATTATCATCCATATTACGAAGAAGAATCTTTGTTATCTTGATGATAATTTTGTGCAAAATCTTCAACACCTTGTTGATTGTCATTATTTGGCGAAGGTGTTGAAGACTTTTCAGCAGATCATCTGTCAGAATGTTTGGGGACACTCATCTTCATGATGATAGTTGCCAACCCTATAAGGAAGATGACATGGTGAGTGGCGGCGGTTCAAAGAAATTAGATGATATAATAGAAACTCCATCATCGAGAACTGAGTAAGATGGCGTTGAGGATTTTCCATACGGTGTATTGAAAAAGATTGGAAGTATAGGAGTTACGATCCGTAAGATCTAATTATTGGAGAGACCACAAAGAAGACGAAGCTTGGATTTTATCGATGCAAGAGAAAACAGAGGGAGTTGAAAAAAGAGATTTAACTCAAAAAAGATGTACGAAGTTGAAAAATGAGCGAAGTCGAGAAAAGCGCATTTAAGTATGCGAAGAAATACAAACATAGACGAAGTTGACAGACACACGGTTGAGAACGAGGAAGTTAACAACACAGACGAAGTTCACAACATCGACTAAGTTTACAACACGTATCGAAGTTAACAACTGGTACGAAGTTAACAACACAAATGAACACGACAAAGCACGCTAAGCATATCAAGAAATGAGTTTGAGTTAGCTCTGCACCTCCATTTGAATAAGCATTTCTTTCAACATTAAAGAAGAAAGAATGAAGAAGCGATTAGAAACAAAGTTTTAAATACAAGTCGAAAGTTATGAGAATCGGGTTTTTTCCTATTACGGCGAGTATCAGAAGCATTAAGGCGTCGATCAATGGCGCATTATTCTCTTGCCATCAGGCTTATCCATTTGTGATTTGCAAGTGGTATTCACCATCGGAAACCTTTTTAGAGACATAGTTTAGGCGATGAAGAAGATTCAAGATTTTTTCCCGAAAATATCAAAATCAATATATATTAAGCAAGCGATATAAGGGAGATGAATTGAAACTAAATGGCACATCTGAAATAATTAAAGATGATGTTATAGATAAAATCAAGATAAAGTAAGAATAAAAGCACTGAGAGTGGTGAAACTGAGCTCTGCAGTAGTTCATCGACATCAATTTTCCTAAGTGAACAACGATGAATCGTTGCACGACTGCAGACCGAGTGTTCACGGCTTCACGTGAGAAGAAAGGTATCGCTTTTCAATCAGGCGTAGACTTTCTCGAGGAAGATCCATGTTCTTATAACGGAGAAGAAAAATGTCCATTGTCGTTGAAATAACTAGTTGAAAATATTTCGGTCGATTAAGCTGAAATGTACATGAAAGAAGGAAGGAAAATATAACCTCATTGTAATATTTCATTGCTTCAGCGGTTAAGTTTAATAGTTTCTCAAATGAGGTCATTTGAAAATAGAAGCCATTATAGTTGGGTGTCATCGGTCAAATCCATGTCGATCGGCATCCGCTTTCGATAAAGTAAGAATAGTAGGGTAGGCAAAAAGTAGTGCGGCGTACATGGAAGTAAAAAAGTCATGCGAAAATATGGAATAGACACGAAGGAATAAGCAACAAATCGAAGATTGCAAATAGAAAGCGAAACCTTGGCTCATTGCTGCGGTTTTCTCTCTGATAATTACAAGTAAAGAGAACTCCAGATCAAGTAATTGTGAGACGGAAGCATTGGTTGCATGCCATATACCAAAATTTTGTAAAATGTCTGAAAGGAAATTTTGGCTCAATCCATGATATCTAAGGAAAAGTTGATAACAATGTTCGGAGGAAGAAGTTTCAAATTCAATATGTCCTTTGGAATATCAGGATGTGATTACCTTAGGGTAGAATCTAAAGACATGATCTTGGTGATATCGTTGGTGAGATCCGGAAGATATCTGGGGATTATATGTAAAGTAAGATTTTCCAGCGACGAGGTTTTGATGTGGTTGTTATTTCGTTGTGCCTACTGTAACATAATATTTATATAGGCGACAAAAGAAAGACATTTTAAAATTCCTATATAATTTGTAACAAAATGTTAGAAAGGTTATACGTAACATAATGGATTACCAATTTTGAGATCGGCAACTTCTTGTTTGGGTGGCTCAACGAGGATGGTTGAGTCGAACCACGTTGACAATGCAACAACTAACATTTCAAAATGATTTTTAGATAGAATGAAAGGAATGAGTAAGATGTGTTATTATGAGCAAGGAACAAATACCGTTAAAGAAATTAACTTTGAGATTCGTGCAAACAATAGCTGGATGAGAGTGAAGTAATTCCATAATCTTACGGCCTCGCTCTCAACAAAACAATTCCAAAGCGATAGTATAGCGCTTGTTCTAAAAAAAACAAGAGATAACGAGAAGATGTAAAATTTGTTCATCTCTCGACACAAAATAGTAATAAAGATACAGAGTGAGAATTACTCTTTATTTATGATAACAAATTTTGGACGATTGAAGCTTTTAGTCTTCGATTTACATCTTTTTTTCCAACACTTCAACGCATTTACGCTATAATATCTATCATGTGTTAAACATTAATGTAATCACAAAGTGGAAAGTTTTGTAAGATTGTATGAAAAAATATATTAAGCATCTAACCAATGATTTTTTGCTTGTCGTCCACATAATCCATAAGACTTTGGAAGGCGTGAAGTTGAAAATCGGAGGATGATTGCATCGTCTTGTGACAAAAGTTCGATGACCATGCG
Source organism: Erythroxylum novogranatense (assembly GCA_029891385.1). NCBI lineage: Eukaryota > Viridiplantae > Streptophyta > Magnoliopsida > Malpighiales > Erythroxylaceae > Erythroxylum > Erythroxylum novogranatense. The sequence goes on along the minus strand of CM057233.1, from coordinate 28,043,179 downwards.
ACTTGTGAGAATCCTTTGTATGTTCAAATTTTCAGTTTGATACTTAAGGGAATTGATTTGACAATTGCATTAGAAATGATATATTCTTGACACTACTGTAAGATGTCTCCAATTCTTTGTATATCATTGTTGAATATGATACCCTCAACTTACGATCCCCGTTAATTATAAAGAAATTATTGATAGGTAAGTTGATAAAATGTGAAAGGAAAAAGTGTAATTCATATACCGAATCGCAGAAGACAAACTTTTGTCTTTTAGTCGGTGAATTAACCAAAAACGACACATTGTTTTGTTGGACCATCAACTTGACAAGACCATGATTGCGCTCCGGGCAAAATATTCTTCATCGATAAGCGATTATCCATGCTTTGAAAGAAAATGTTGGATGGTCGGCGAAGACAAATAATTATGCCTATAAAATCAAATCATGTGAACCGAGACAACAAACAAATAATATACCTTGTCTTGTGAGGAAATTTGATGTTTTATTATTTGACTAATTCAAAATTTCACGGAAAACAATATTCCTTGTCTTTTTTCAAGTCTAAAGATTGAAAAGTTCCGAGAATAATAAGAACTTTAAGCGATTCGGAGTTCGCGCTTGACAGAGCTACGTATAATTGTCCGTGTGAGAATCTGAGTTGTGGAGATAAATTCCAACATGATCAAGTGTTTGACCTTGGGATTTGTTTATAGTCATTGCAAAACATGAATTTAATTGGAAATTGTGTTACGATAAAAGGAATTCCATTTTTTCGTTCTCCGAGATTGCGAGGGAATCTTAGGTATAAAATGATTTTTCCTTTGTGAGGTCCAAAACAATTTCAGCTGAAATTGTATGATCTTTTAGGCTGCTCAGATATCGACCTTGTTCCATTGCATAATCCTTCCGTTGGATTTAAATTTCTCGAAGCATAATTGGAGAGCCTTCTTTCAAAGAAAAGTTTATGAGGAGGTAGTCCTTTAGGGTTCAAAGAATTGAGAAAATCTTGATAATCACTTGATGTCTGCGATCAACCATCTTGTCAAAACTCACATATGAATGCAAATCTCTGTTAATTTTGAATCATGATGTCATTAATTTCATCAACACAATTATTAGTTGGACATAGCACGCATCTGCTTTATCATCGACACGAATTGGGATGAATATAAGCTTAGGTCAGGGAAAACATTTTCCAGTAACCTAGTAAGCACAACTGGTATATTAGGAAAGTATAATGGTAATGCAAAAAAAGATTAGTATGTAATTTAATGAAAAAAGAAGCAACCTATGAACAGATTCATCCTTGTTGTCGTAAGGAATAATGAGTTCATCTGGTAAACATATTTGATCTTGTTCATCCATTGGTTCAGAGCCTTCTCCAACCCGCAATAAGAAATCACAAAAATGTGGATTTGAGATAGCTCTCATATTTGTCGTTAAACAGAGTTTAGAGATATCTTTGCCAGAGATGTGAATTTAGAAGACTTGAATCAATGAGTTGTTGTTTAGATTTGCTTGGTGAATAGCGGCAATGTTTGGCGAAAGTCACCACCAAATACAACAATTTTACCTCCAAAAGGCTGATCAGAGTTCATTATATCTTGTAGTAAACCATTAAATGCTTCGATGGCTTCTCGTTTTGCCATGGAAGCCTCGTCCCATAAAATAAGGCTGGATTCAAATATCAATTTTGCAACACTGCTTTGTTTGCTCAACTGACAAACTTTTGCTTTGATAAATCAAAGGATTTTAAATCTTGAGTGAGTGTCCTACCGCTTGGAAGAATTGACGAATAACGCTTTGATGTCGCCATTTGCTATTGCAATGTGTCTCTGTGATCGTAAATTTGCAAGAAGAGCTCGATATAAGAAAGTTTTACCGTTCCCGGGACCATCGATAAAATAACTTACACTCGTTGAAGTGAGACTGATTTCATTATTAAATCAAATCGTGCTTTTACTGGCTGTTTAGTTTTGATTGTAATAAGAAGTCCTGTTCATCAATCTCTATATTCATCTCACTTTCTACCTCCTTATTTTGCCGGGTGATAATCGAAGAAATTCATGTTCGATGAAATGATAATCGACTAAGCTTTTTCCCATTTGTTCCAGAGATTTATTGATATCTTGAAGAGCCATTTTGTAATATCATCATATGTATCGTATTAGAGGATGAATAAGCATATAGGTAGTCGGGCGAGGTGGTCTCGAAGTTTCCCGAGTTCCCTAGATTTGCGGTGAACAATGAAACGAGTGTAGCAAATAACAATCGAGGATGTTGGCATTTGAAATATGACAGCTTCGTCAAGTGTTTGTTGTATGTAAGAGTCGGATGCTAGCAATCCTAATTGCGATCGGCATCCACAAATAGTTCACCTTTTCACCATCAATCAGCTAACAAGTTGTCAAGCGGCGTTGGTCCTCTAACATTTGCACAATAATCTCAAGTAATACCTTTCTCCTTCTCGAGGTCAACAAGTGACTAATCGTCTATCACTTTTCTCCGCTTTCTTTCCGACCCGTCCTTGTTTTTTGATTCCAAACAAAATGTTGAGGAAATCCATACTGACATTTAATTTCGCAGCCTTTTGATTTGTTGAATTGGTCCTAAAAATTCCGTCGGCATTGTTTTGGAGAAGTCAATATTCCTCGATAAATAAGACAAATTAGCATCTTTAGCGAAGGAAATGATTGTTGATCCGGAAGGTGAACTTAGTATATAGATGGATGGATTAATCTCGCAAGCGGAATTCATATATCGCCATAAAGCTTGGGTGAAATCCAACGGCCTTCTTGAAATTTGTGATTTCGTCAATATCGACACTGTTTCTTGGTCGCTTGACGCTAAAGTTGACAAGGTCGTGGCCCTAAATACATATTTGTATAAATATTTAACAAGCTTCACGATGGAACATATTTCAACATTAATGTGGCGGTCAAGCAACATCAAGGTATTTGGATTATGAGGAACCACCCATCTATTATCAACCTCATATCCGGATATTTTAACTTTTCTTCCATTATCTCTACGTCTATAGTACGGATAACTGTCTTTCGCCATGGACGATGAAAGGAGTAAAATCCTTGGGGTAATGACTTTTGCATACACCATTTCTCATAAGTGGCACCGCTTGTTCATAAAACCACAAGGACCGTGGATCATGTGCTTAATGACAAGAGAATATAATCTAAATTATCATCGAGGATTAGGTATTTCAAATTGATATGATTTGATCATAGGAATCTGGATTCAACGACTTAAATTGTGGTTGAAGTATTAGAAGCAAGTGAGCATGAGGGAATCCACGCTTTTGAAATTCAATTACGTAAACAAATGCGCAACATCTCCAATATTCGTTTTTGATCAAGTGATTTTTCGAATTTCAAATTTCATACTGAACACTCTGCAATGATAATCTGGTCTCTCTTGTGCTTTTCATGGAATTTAAGATTCTCTTGTATTTCCTTCCACATGGGGTTGCAAGTCATAGTGAAAAAAATCTGGTTTGCCATATTTTGCACGAGCCATTGCATCTAGATAAGCGGTTTCATGTCCTTGGGCGCCGATAAATGAAGCCGAGGACAACTCATAGACAATTGTAGAAGCTTCGGTTTGACCAATATTAACGCTATCTAAAACACCTCAGAAAATTTCGATCAGATTTAGCTTACTGCTTTTTCCTATGGAATTCAAGCGTGATGTTTCAATCTTTATATAAGAACCAACAACAATTGTTGTAGTAGTCTTAAAGTCGGATAAGCATGGATTCATCATAACTTCTCATTTGAAGTCGATGGCGATAATACTCTCTCGCAGATACTACGCCATGTTGCGCATCCGGTCCTCGAGTAATTAGTAATAGTAAGAAAAAAATGATAAATTAGTTTTGCCCAATTAGACAATATGTCGGAACCAAGGTAATAAGCAGACAACTAACCTATGTTTTCGAGAGCAAATAATTCAGCTGCTTGAGTAAAAGTGTTTAAAGGAGCACCGCTTGTTTGATCAGAACCATTGGTGCTGTTTGTTTGAGAATTTAACCGCTTAATGCGAGGATGCCATCCTGATTCACCCCGTGGAAAATGTAAGTGGTATTGAAGCGGGTCGTAGCATGCATAATAAGATTGAATTTATAGCTCAATTCGAGTATTTGTAGACTTGGATACGAGGAGATTTATCATCTTTGTTCATCATCGGGCCACCCATATAGCAGCCTACTGGGATGCAATTGGAAGATTGTAAACGCTACCGATCAAGACCCGATAACATCTCGTAACAACTGTGATTTTCAAGGAAGGAATATCTTTAAGACGGCGAAAGAACCTAGCATAAGTGGTTATCTCAAGAATTGTCATAATCGACTTCAAGGTACTTTCACGAAGTTTATCACAACCGCCGAGCCTTTCATTGTAGTTCTTCATCGATATCAAAGAAATAAAGTTGGATTCCATATACTTTATTGCTTGTCGACACTAAACTGTCAAGGAAATGGTAAACTTGTCCTTGAACACGGAATGTATAAACTCCCATTGTGTTTTTGTCACCACGATCATATCTCGCTCCATAGAAGTGAAAGCTACATTGTTATTATATGTATGAACATTCTTTACGAAATGTTCGGTTCTTCGTCGCTATTTAGAAACAAAGACTTTAAAGCATAAGGCATCCGAGGAGCAATAATAGAAATTTGTCCCGACGAACAACAAAACGATGGAGGTTCAAGGTAAAATCGTTTTGCGTTATAATATTGACAATCTTCAACAAAAGGGAGCCGCTTCACTCAACCGTAAATTTCAGAACAATGTTAATGTTGTAGGAGATGTGCGATGATTTATCCTTGAAACGATAAAAGGACATTATAATGATGTGGAGTAATTAGGTTGGAAATAGTTTCAAATATTGTAAAACAATACCTTCATTTATGTAAGAGGGTTCATAACTTGGAAGTTGACCGGTGGAAGGTCTGATATTAATGAAAGATTCCTTCATTGAGGAGTAATTCTTTCTTTGAAGTGTAGATGAAGTGGAAGATGTGTTTTGCCACCGATTTTCTCTACGCCGTCGCAACAATTCTTGTTTTTTTCATTTGGCATTTGAGCATAATTTTGACGCCTTTTAGCATTTCTATCCATATGTAAATACCGAGAATCGACATAATATAAACGTCCTTGATCTATCCATTCATGATCTTGATGTATCACGGTGAACATTAATAAATAAACATTATGTTTATGACCTAATAAACAATATATCGAGCAAACATGAATACAAACCATTTAAACAACTAAAGCGAAATTTATATAAAAAAATTATTTAATTTAACTACAAAAATAGAGTATACATGCAGCCACAACGTAGAAAGGAGAATATGCTCTATTGAGTTAATAAATAACAACAAGAATTTTGACTCAAAATTTATTTTACCTAAACATATATACCTTAGTACTCCAAGAATGCAAAGAGAATAAGCACGAGAACCGAAAAATGGAGTATAAATGCGCTTAGAATCTAGAGCGGTGAATTTGATAACTAAAGAAGAGGGTAGTTGAGAGAAGTAAAGTTTGGGTGGAGAAAATGTTTCAATGGTTGGGATAGATTTGGTTTAAGGATTAAGAGAGGAGAACAGTAAGAAGTTAGAATATAAAGGTGTCGTGAAAGCGACGACGATCAAATATCGTTCTAAGTTATTTTGATGCCAAAGAAATTGCTCTTGAATGATTGATTGACAAAGGGATGCAAAAGGCAAGCTTCTAAGAAAAGGAAATGATTGTAGAAGACCTGTTAGGAAGAAACGTAAAGGCAAACAACGATAGTAATTTCGAAGAAGAGCAAATAATTGTAGAAGGTCAACTGTCCCGAGTAGCACGTGTATAATAATTTTATCACCTATGAATTGAAACGCCGATCTCTCTTTGTGGTGCTCTTCTTCTAATTTCATTCATGTTTGCTTACTTCTACAATATGTTTTTGGCAGAATCGACATTATTATACTAGTTAGAAGATTATTCCATACAAGAAAAGCACGCCTTCCGTTCAAACATTTTGGCGTTCTGGTGTCTTTCCTTGCCACAAGTAAAAAATTATGACGGTTCGACCTATGAATTAAAACGTTAATCTACATTACGGCGTTTATCAGAATCTGTTGTTGGCGGTGTTTGACATTATACGATTAATTGAAACGTCAATCCACCGACACAAGAAACTTCGCAGCTTAAAAGGAAGAGATTGTTAAGTCAAAACAATTTGACATCAATGATTTCGATGAAGTACAAATAATGATGAAAAAGGAGACGATGAAAACAAGACTAAGTTCAAAAGCAAACACAAGTTGAAAAGCGATGGAAGCAAAACCAGCGGAAGCAAAAGCATTTAAAGTTGTGCAAAAGTAGACCGAGTAAAAGTATGTCAAAAAGCAGACGCAAAGCAAACCACGGTGAATTACTTAATCGCTTTATGACCTATGAATTGAAACGTCAATCTTTGTTATGGTCCTCTTCTTGTCTTTGTAGTCCTCATTTTGCTTATTTCGAATAGGTTATTGGCATTTGGCCGAAATCGAGATTATCATAGCGATTATAAGATTATGGATACAAGACAAAGAGATGTGAAAATGATTCATACATTTTGGGAGTAACAGCAGGCGTCGCGACAGATAAAATTTCGTTCTAAGTTATTTTGATGCCAAAGAAATGGCCCTTGAATGATTGATTGATAAAGGGATGCAAAAGCCGAGCTTCAAAGAAGAGCAAATGATCGATAGAAGGTGAACACGCCACGAAGAAAAGTAAAGGAAAACAATGATAGTAATTTCAAGAAGAGAAAATAATTGTAGAAGGTCAACTGTCCAGTAGGGCGTGTATAATAATTTTATCATTTATGAATTGAAACGCCGATCTCTACTCGGTGCTCTTCTTCTCTAATTACATCATGTTTGCTTACTTCTTCAATACGCTTTTGGCGAATCGACATTATTATACCGGTTAGAACATTATTCCATACAAGAAAAGCGTCTTCTTAATCTCTCGCCGGTGTTTACTTCTACGCAATACGCTATTGGAAGTGTTTGACATTACCTATTAATTCAACGTCAATCTACCCGATGTAAGAAATCTCTCAGCTTAAAAAGGAGGAGATTGTTAACTCAAAACGACTTAACATAAATGATTTCGATGAAGTACAAATAATTATGAAAAAGGAGACGATGAAAACAAGACGGAAGTTGAAAAGCAAACACAAGTTCAAAAGCGATGGAAGCAAAAGGCATTTAAAGTTGTGCAAAAGTAGACGGCGAGAAAAATGACGATGCAAAATGTAGGCGAAACCAAAGCACGTGTGAATTACGAATCGTTTGAGTTAGTTACATAACTCAATTGAATAACATGTTACTGTCAAGAATCAAGCAATCTACTATTATGGTCGCCTTCTTCTTGCGAAAAGCAGAAAATAATTGTAGAAGGTCAACTTTATCGGGAGTAGCGGTAAGAAATCTTTCACCTATGAATTGAATCGTCAATCTACATTATGGTCCTCTTCTCTTTGCGATCCGATTTTGCTTACGGAATACGTGATTGGTATTTGGCGTGAATTGACATTATCATACCGTTAGAAGATTATTGCATAGAAGAAATACGATGTCAAACTGTTGTGTCAACAATTAAGCAATCTGCTCGGTGCGCCTTCTCTTTAAAAACATAAAATAATTGTAGAAGGTAAACACATCGGAAGTAGCGGTAAGAAATCTATCACCTATGAATTGAAACGTCAATCGTGTTCGTCCTCTTCTCTTTCTGTCCTCATTTTGCATACTTGTGGAATACGTTATTGGTATTTGGGAGGAATCGACATTATCATACCGCTAGAAGATTATTGCATAAAAGAAAAACAGCTCGAGAGTCATTCATACATTTTGGGGTTACGGTATTTCCTTGCCACAAATAAATCAATATGATTTGGTGTCGGAAGTCTTATCACGTATGAATTGAAACGTGAATCGTGTTACGGTTTACTCCGCAACACGCTATTGGCGAGGTTTGACATTATTATACGGCTAGAAGATTGTACCTATTAATTGAAAACTCAATCTACGCAAGAGAAAAATCTATGCGCATTTTAACCTATTGAATCGCATGTTAAGTAAAACGACTTGACATATATGATTTGAATGAAAAACAAACGAACAAAAAGACGAGAATGCGAAAGCATAAATAATATGTTGACTTCGACTCTTATTTATAACCTTCGTTCAACCGCTTGTCCACCCATCTGTAGTAGCATTGTCTCGAGAAATTTAGACATAAAAGACCATGCAAGGACGCATTTAAATAAAGAAGACGAAAAGAATAAAGAATTCAAGAAAAGTGTCAGCCCAAAATATTTTTTTTAAAATTAAGCATGATTAGATTGATTAAGTAAGTTGTTAGCATTATTTTGGAATTCATGGGGTAGATGGATGATGTAAGTTTAAGTGAGATTATAGCATGTTGAGAGTGGAGTGGATGACTTGAGAGGTTTAGAAGATAAAGAAATATGTTAGAATCCAATGCTTCAAGAATCGGATCATTTGGAGCTCTATAGCTCAAGTTATCCCGAAAACACCGATCTATGCACTGATCGCTTTCTTTCAAATTGATTTTTATTTCAGCTGATTTTCGCTTCACCGGTTTTCGCTTCACCGATTTTCCTTCACTGATTTTGCTTCAATTGATTTTGCTTCACCTGATTTTCGCTTCAATTGCTTTTTTGTTTCAATGATTTTCCTTCAAATGATTTTTGCTTCACTGGTTTTCGCTTCACTGATTTTGTTTCAAATGATTTTCGCTCAAATGATTTTTGTTTCAATTGATTTTCGGTTCAATTGATTTTTGGTTCACTGATTTTTGTTTCAATGATTTTCCTTCAAATGAATTTTTTCAATGATTTTCGCTCAATGATTTTCTTTCAATGATTTTCGTTTCACCGATTTTCCTTCGATGATTTTCTCATTCAAGATAAGTGGAGACGTTAGTCAAGTGTTACCTATTAATTGAAAACTCAATCTACGCGAGAGAAAAATCTATGCGATTTTAACCTATTGAATCGCATGTTAAGTAAAACGACTTGACATATATGATTTGAATGAAAACAAACGAACAAAAAAGACGGAGAATGCGAAAGCATAAATAATATGTTGACTTCGACTTTATTTATAACCTTCGTGTTCAACCGCTTGTCCACCCATCTCAGTAGTAGCATTGTCTCGAGAAATTTAGACATAAAAGACCATGCGATGGACGCATTTAAATAAAGAAGACGAAAAGAATAAAGAATTCAAGAAAAGTGTCGGGCCCAAAATATTTTTTTAAAATTAAGCATGATTAGATTGATTAAGTAAGTTAAGTTAGCATTATTTTGGAATTCATGGGGTAGATGGATGATGTAAGTTTAAGTGAGATTATAGCATGTTGAGAGTGGAGTGGATGACTTGAGAGGTTTAGAAGATAAAGAAATATGTTAGAATCCAATGCTTCAAGAATCGGGTCATTTGAGCTCTATAGCTCAAGTTATCCCGAAACACCGATCTATGCATCTGACGCTTTCTTTCAAATGATTTTCGCTCACTGGTTTTCGCTTCACTGATTTTCCTTCACTGATTTTTGCTTCAAATGATTTTTGCTTCACTGATTTTTGCTTCACCTGCTTTTTTGTTTCAATGATTTTCCTTCAAATGATTTTTTGCTTCACTTGGTTTTCGCTTCAAATTGATTTTGTTTCAATTGATTTTCGGTTCACTGATTTTTGTTTCAGCTGATTTTCTTTCTCACTGATTTTCTGTTCACTGATTTTTGTTTCAGCTGATTTTCCTTCACTGAATTTTTTTCAGCTGATTTTCGCTTCACTGATTTTCTTCACCGATTTTCGCTTCAAATGATTTTCCTTCGATGATTTTCATCATCAAAGATAAGTGGAGACGTTAGTCAAGTGTTTTGGGCATAGTTAGAGGTCAATCTCATTTTTCAGTCTTCATGAGAGTTGTATATCTAGATGTACAAATGCATGAGTTAATGAAAATGTATTACATCGTCTGCTTTTGTTCGCAGCTGGCGTCTGCGTTTAAATGCCTTTATGTCTTCGCTCACTTTTGTATAATCCGTTCGTATTGTTAACTTCGTCTACTTTTGAACTCCGCTTATATTTTAAACTTCACAACTTTTTAAACTCCGTTATATTTAAGACTTCGCTCTACTTTTTCAATCCATCGATTTTGAACTTCGCTTACTTTCTCAACTCCCATCCCAATACACACGTAGTAGATTATGGGGTCCAAAACATGTCTTTAAAGTACTTGCAGAGGACAAGGTAAAATTAGTTACTTACTTTCTATATGAGATTTTTCACTTGTGTATCGATATTATCTTGAGAAAATATAAATTGCAAAGCTTTGAACTTATGGTCCATTATCGTCAGATTGCCTCGCTTTTCGCCTTTTATGTCTTCGCCTCGACTTTTGTATTCTCCGTGTATTGTTAACTTGGTATACTTTTTCAACCCCTTTATATTTTTAACTTCGTCAACTTTTTCAAGTCCATCGATTTTAAGTTCGCTCTACTTTTCAAGTCCGCTCATATTTAGAACTTCGCCAACTTTTCCAATCGCAACATTTTTAACTTCGCCTGTTTTCCCTTCTTCGCCCGTTAGAGGTGAGAAAAGCACGATTGAAAGCAAAGCAAAGCAAATCACCTCCGAATTAAGAAGCCGACGATAGAAGAAGCAAATCACCTCTCAATTAAGAAGCGAGACCATGAAGTGAAACGATGAAAGTAAGATATCGAAAGTTAAAACCCCGCTCGCTTTTGATTAAATGCCAGGCTTCGCTGCTTTTCTTCGATCGCCTTTTGGCTCTGCCTTTATGTCTTCGCCTCACTTTTGTATTCTCCGTCTGGATTGTTAACTTCGCTTACTTTTTCAACTCCTATATATTTTAAACTTCGCCTACTTTTTCAACTCCTAAGATATTAAAACTTCGTCTACTTTTTTCAACTCCGGTTATATTTACACTTCGCCCGTTAGAGGTGAGAAAAGCGACGATGGAAAGCAAAGCAAATAACCTCCGAATTCGAAGCGAGACGACACAGTGAAACGATCAAAGTGAGATATTGAAAAGTGAAAAGCACATCAAGTAAGACATAAAGCGTAAAAGTTGCAACAATCAAACTAAGACATAAAACTTAATGGGATAGATTGCATGCTCGCCCATCCCATTCGCCTAATATATATAATGTAATAAAACTTTTCAAAGCTGCAGCCTTCAGAGTTATATGGACAAAGACCGACGATGAATCTGCTCATATCCAAGTCTCAGACTACTGCCTTCTTTGTTGAACGATCCATTTTCAGATTAAAGCGATGATTCTCGGTGATAATCGTAAAACTTCGCTTTCACAGAGGAGTTCGTTTCTGACATGAGAAAAATATATGTACAAGGAAAGAGGATGATGGTGGTGAAGTAACAGTTTTGCAATTTATGATAAATCTCCTCACCGCTAAGTCCGACTACGCCTTCTGCTTGGGGGCACTCTTTTCGTAAGTCTCGACCACGATTCTTATTCGAGCCATCCGTGTTACGATGGCAACATGAAAATCTCCTCATATCCAAGTCTGTTGTAGCCCTCGAAAAACATCTGTACACACCAAAACCTCCGACTTGCAGTTGGTGAAAAACCTTAAACAACTTTATGCTTCTGCACTACGCCTTCTGCTGGTGAAGTAGCAGCTTTGCAATTTATGAAGCTACAATATCTGATAAATATCCTCATATCCAAGTCTGCACTACAGAAAAATAGCCAAATACTAAACCATCAGACAAACAAAAAACCTTATGCTTCAGACTACGCCTTCTCGGTGAAGTAGCGACTTTTGCAATTTATGAAGCTACAATATCTAATAAATATCCTCATATCCAAGTCTGCACTACAGCAACAATAGCCAAATACGGAAACTACTGTACAAACAAAAAAAAAATTCCTAAAAGAAGATTTACAAGTAACAAAGGACAAAAAGCAACATGAAGCAACTCTTTCGACAGCAACAACAGTCCACAAGAACGACCGAAACAATAATTTATGACAACCACGATAATCGACACGAGATAAGAGAGGATAAGAAAACGCTAAGAAGATTTACAAGTAACACGGCGAAACCTAAGACCAACTGGAAACCGTAACTTGTAAATCTTCTTACGCAGCTTCTCATCTTCTCTTATCTACGGACGATTGTCGTATCATCGCAGTTATTGTTCCCGCGAAAAGAGTATCGTTGTTCACCAATCAACAAAGAACAACAGCTAGGACAACAGAACAGAGGAAACTATCGATACTCTTTCGACAACAACACCACGACAACACGAACGGAGGAAACCACCGATACTCTTTCGACAACAACAAATTGAGAAAGCGAGAGGAACGCAAGGGCGTGAGAGGAAAACAAAGAGAGAGAAAGGACACAACATGAATGAAGAGATATGAACACATATAAGCAAAGGACAAGGGCACGATTGGCGTCGTCATGCGGTCGCCTCACAAAATATTACAACAGAAGATTGCGTCTGAAGATTGAAGATTGTGTCAGAAGATTGCGTGACATAAAACTTAATGGGATAGATTGCATGCTCGTCCATCCCATTCGCTCTTAATATATATACGTAATAAAACTTTTCAAAGCTGCGCCTTTCAGAAGTTATATGGACAAAGATCGACGATGAATCGCTCCATATCCAAGTCGCACTATGACTTCTTTGTTGAACGATCCATTTTCGATTAAAGCGATGATTCTGGTGATAATCGTAAAACTTCTTTTCACAGGAGTTCGTTTCTGACATGAGAAAAATATATGTACAAGGAAAGAGGATGATGGTGGTGAAGTAATAGCTTTGCAATTTATGATAAATCTCCTCACCGCCAAGTCTGGACTACGCCTTCTGCGTTTGGGGGCACTCTTTTCCAGAAGTCTCGACTACGCATTCTTTATTCGAGCCATCTGTGTTACAGATGGCAACATGAAAATCTCCTCATATCCAAGTCCTTGTAGCCTCGAAAACATCTGTACACACCAAAACCTCCGACTTGCAGTTGGTGAAAACCTTAAACAACCTTATGCTTCAAGACTACGCCTTCACCGGTGAAGTAGCAGACTTTTGCAATTTATGAAGCTACAATATCTGATAAATATCCTCATATCCAAGTCTCCACTACAGCAAAAATAGCCAAATAACGAAACTACTGTACAAACAAAAAAAAACCTTATGCTTCAAGACTACGCATTCTTGGGTGAAGTAGCGACTTTGCAATTTATGAAGCTACAATATCGATAAATATCCTCATATCCAAGTCTCACTTTCACAGAATAATAGCCAAATACTAAACTACTGTACAAACAAAAAAAATTCCTAAAAGAAGATTTACAAGTAACAAAGGACAAAAGCAACATGAAGCAACTCTTTCGACAAAGAACAACAAATTCCACAAGAACGACCGAAACAACAGCTATGACAACCACGATAACCGACACAGAGATAAGAGAGGATAAGAAAAACGTTAAGAAGATTTACAAGTAACACGAAGCGAAACCTAAGACCAACTGGAAACCGTAATTTGTAAATCTTCTTTACGCAGCTCATCTTCTCTTATCTCGTGATACGATGTCGTGGTCATCGCAAATTATTGTTCTCGCGAAAGAGTATCGTTGTTCACCAATCAACAAAGAACAACAGCTAGGACAACAGAACAGAGGAAACCACCGATACTCTTTCGACAACAAGCAGCTACGACAACACGAACGGAGGAAACCACTGATACTCTTTCGACAACAACAGCTGGAGAAAGCAGAGGAACGCAAGGGCGTAGAGGAAAAACAAAGAGAGAGAAAGGACACAACATGAATGAAGAGATATGAACACATATAAGCAGTGACAAGGGCACGCATTGGGCGGTCGTCTGCGCGGTCGCCTCACAAAATATTACAACAGAAGATTGCGTCTGAAGATTGAAGATTGTGTCAGAAGATTGCGTGACATAAAACTTAATGGGATAGATTGCATGCTCGTCCATCCCATTCGCTCTTAATATATATACGTAATAAAACTTTTCAAAGCTGCAGCCTTCGTAGTTATATGGACAAAGACTGACGATGAATCGCTTCATATCCAAGTCTCGCACTCTGACTTCTTTGTTGAACGCATCCATTTTCGATTAAAGCGATGATTCCTGGTGATAATCGTAAAACTTCTGTTTTCACAGAGGAGTTCGTTTCTGACATGAGAAAAATATATGTACAAGGAAAGAGGATGATGGTGGTGAAGTAACAGCTTTGCAATTTATGATAAATCTCCTCACCGCCAAGTCTGGACTACGCCTTCGTTTGGGGCACTCTTTTCGAAGTCTCGACTACGATTCTTTATTCGAGCCATCGTATTACAGATGGCAACATGAAAATCTCCTCATATCCAAGTCTGTTGTAGCCTCGAAAAACATCTCAGACACACCAAAACCTCCGACTTGCGGTTGGTGAAAACCTTAAACAACCTTATGCTTCAGACTACGCTTCACCGGTGAAGTAGCGACTTTGCAATTTATGAAGCTACAATATCCGATAAATATCCTCATATCCAAGTCTGCACTACAGCAAAAATAGCCAAATACTGAAACTACTGTACAAACAAAAAAAAAACCTTATGCTTCTGCACTACGCCTTCTGCTGGTGAAGTAGCGACTTTGCAATTTATGAAGCTACAATATCGATAAATATCCTCATATCCAAGTCTCGCACTACAAAGAATAATAGCCAAATACGGAAACTCTCGTACAAACAAAAAAAATTCCTAAAAGAAGATTTACAAGTAACAAAGGACAAAAGCAACATGAAGCAACTCTTTCGACAAAGAACAACAAATTCACAAGAACGACCGAAACAACAGCTATGACAACCACGATAACCGACACAGAGATAAGAGAGGATAAGAAAAACGTTAAGAAGATTTACAAGTAACACGAAGCGAAACCTAAGACCAACTGGAAACCGTAACTTGTAAATCTTCTTTACGCAGCTTCTCATCTTCTCTTATCTCTGTGATAAATAATAAATAGTCATCGCATTTATTGTTCTTGCGAAAGAGTATCGGTGTTCACCAATCAACAAAGAACAACAGCTAGGACAACGAACAGAGGAAACCACCGATACTCTTTTCGACAACAACAGCCACGACAACACGAACGGAGGAAACCACTGATACTCTTTTCGAACAACAAATTGGAGAAAGCGAGGAACGCAAGGCGTAGAGGAAAACAAAGAGAGAGAAAGGACACAACATGAATGAAGAGATATGAACACATATAAGCAAAGACAAGGGCACGCATTGGGGATCGTCTGCAGGTCGCCTAAAAAAAATATTACAACGAAGATTGCGCTCAAGATTGAAGATTGTGTCAAGATTGCGTGTATATCGCGCGAAGAAACAACATTCAATAAACGATCCGATTAAATAAATGGACGAAGAAGGAGATCGACTAAATATAGGCCGTCGATTACATGAAAAGCGTAAAATGTAAATCATTGGATTAAATGGACGGGCAGATCCGATCAATATAGCCGTCAGATTAAATGAGCGAATGGGATGGATTGCATGGTCGTCCATCCCATTCGCTCTTAGTATATATACTTAATAAGACCATCTCTTGGCTTGCTTGTGAACAGGGAAAAATATTTAGATGACTTTGCATTTACATTACTATCTTGAACAATGAAACTTCGTTTAAAAACTTATTAATCTAATTAATCATTTTTACTAAATGAAAAATATATTATGGCTTAATTAGCAACTATTATTACATTGTAATCTTTCCGATCTTAAAATGATATTGTTCTAAGAAAAATAAACCTTAATTAAGATTTACTTCTAAAGTAAATATCCTTATCTTCTTGAACTTAAATATAAACTCATACTTAGTAATGGATATCTTTGATACTTTATAAGTGAATGATATCTCAAATACTAAACATCTTTAATACATTATCTATGTACTTAGACTTAAAATAGGTGAAAAACTTTCAATATTTCTTTATAGCTCTAATTTCTATAATTAAGTTGTTACCTTTTCATAGCTAATAAAAGTTGTTCTCGGACAATTATGTTTTTTAATAATTAAAAATTAGAATTATCATTATCTGTGAGCTATATGTCTCTGCAAACTTCCACTAAAGAGGACAATTAGACACTCACTAACCTTCTTGTGGACATAATAAATTCACAATCATCTCCAAAACAAATTCTTTGAATTAATTATGAAAGTGAATCTTCCAATGTCTCGTAGCCTTTTAACTATGCATTAAATATATTAATAAAGGAAGTTGCTCCAGTTGGATGTATTGTCAGGAGATTAGAATTTTCAAATTTTATCTTACTCCCACTAAGTATACATTGAAACAAAAAATTCGTTCAACAAATCTGTAAAATTATATATAATCTTTTAGATATCTCATAACTTTTTATTATTCAATTTAGTTCGAAACTTAATCGATAATGTATGTTTCAACCAATCATCACATCCTTAAATCATTAACTTTAACTATTTTAAAGACTTAGCATTTCATATGTGATAGGAAATTTTGCTAATTGATTCGGTTGAAACTATTAAAGGTAATTCATTGTATTAGGGATAACTATAAGAAAATACTATTGCATTGTACAATATCTCATATTGTATTTTTCTCCTTGCATAAATCCATACTTTTATAGAATTTTGTTGTTAGGGTATTCACTAGAGAATCCCATTCCTATATATAACTGAAAATTTAAAACTCACCATAACAATCTCATCAAAGTGCTTCAATATTCTTAATTTTAATTTCTATTTAGATTTAAATAATTTGTTCTCAAATTTTAAATCAACATTTCATTTAATACATATAACTATATCACATAAAGTCATTATTAATATAATGAATATAAGTATTATTCTTTTATAAATTATTATTCCATCTAATACATCATATGCATTGATTTAACTATTCAATACCATCATTATCCTTCCACTAAAGGTTGATTTGGTTATTATTCAACTTGAAAATTTTCACAAGTTTCATACAATTCATAATCAAAAGGATACATATATCCTTGTATAAAACTTTATGATTGTCTTTATGTTGATTTAACCAATATGACATAAAAGGATTGTAACATCCCACCCCCTCCTGGAAGGGTAAAATAGTAAAATTGGCATAGGATGGGACTAATAGAAAATATTTAGAATTGTTCATGCATAATAGGATTGATACACAGTATCAATCGTGTACATGGAATTACAGTAAATGCATTCATGACATTCCCGGTAATTGGGCCTAACGGTATTTTATTGTGATTAACGTGGTTATGGGATTTGAAAAATTATTCTGAGTGCGCTGTTTAGCGTTTTCGATTTTTAGGGATTTTTAAGAATTTTTCTGGATTTTTCCGGAGACAATTCCCGGACCGCAAAATCGCCAATTTTGCGAACCCGGTAGTTTCTCGGTAGCAAAAATCGCTACCCAATGGCACAGTAATATGGGGTATATTATTTTGGGACTGAAAGTAGGGTCATTGGAGTTGAATGGAGTAAAATTTTGGACTGGATTATTAAATTGACAATATTATGGTGACAGAAAAATGCAGATGTTGAGAACTGGGAGAGATTCATTAGAGATATGGGAAGTTTATCCCAAAATTTGCATCTATTTTTCAGGTCCTGAAGAATACCCCGGTTGACACGGGAGTATATCTACTGTAGACGAGTAAAAGGTTAGAGGTTGGGATCAGTTCGTGTCTGCATTAGTGTTTTAGTAAATTGTATTCCGCAATCACTGTATAACAAGGCTTTATATTTTTACTGAGCCATTGTGGTATTAATGTTTACTGCATTGACTTATTGTAATTATTACTGGATGACTGTAATAACTGAAACGGGTTTATATTGAACACGGATTTTATTTACTTACTTGTGTTTCTGCGTGTGAACGTGGAGTTGATGGCTCCAAAGAAAAAAATGTATATCGAATTTTAAATCGATCGATGTAGTACGCCACTCTCGTGGGACACGGACTCGGATATCACCAACGATATCGGGTTCGGGTCTTACGGGTGTGGGGTGTTACAAGGATAGTCTCGATGGACAAACTTTTTTATTCTTCCCACTTATGTTAAGTATAAATCTCATTTGATCCAACACATATAAACTATTTGTATAAAATAGGATCAACTACTTTTACATAACAATCACATACAAACTATTTGTATAAAATAGGATCAACTACTTTTACATAACAATCTAACTCTTATCTTGCTTTGAACATTATATTAAAGCTGAATATAAATTTCATTATCAAATACTAATAAGCATAGACTAGAAATACTTATGATCTATATCATATCTCGTATAGGCACGAAAAGTCATGCAATCATTTTTCTTCTTAAGACAAGTATTGTCACACTATAGCTAAGCCTTTAATTGTAGTACACAATTATGCTTTTAATAGGCTAAATTAAGAGGAACAATTCCAACAAGGTACTATACCTTTCAACTTTACTCTATGCAACCTCTTACATCTGGCTATCATAATGTTGACATAAATCTTATGTGTCATTAAGGTTTATGAGATGTAATTCAACTCAAAATGTCATTACATTTTGTCATTTATATGCTTTTCACATATCTCTAAAACTTTGTTATCGAATCCTTAACAGGGATTATAACAAAATTGCATAATAGGCATACAATTTTTCTTTTATAACTTTGAGAACTCTTTTCAAACATAACATATGTCTAAGAAATTTGGTTAACTAATTTAGTATTAACTATACTAAACAATTTAAATTCCACTAGAACAAAATAAATGTAAGTAAGTAAGTAATTAATTAATTTATGCCATGAATAACAAATGAGATTAGGACTTTGATCATGTATTTGGCTAGTTCTACTATTTTATTCAAAATAATAGCCCTCACTACTATTCGAACAAATTACTCTAATCTTTCTAGTAGGCAAGGATTTGATTCAAGTATAATTGATGTTAAGTTTGCTCAATAAACTAATTAATTCTAAATTAGGTAGATAACAACTTTATCAATCACATTTTATATGATTTCTAGATCCATTAGGTGACAACTTTTTCCAAAACATATCTTATATGTTATTCCTAACCTTATCTTTAAATTCACATGATCATAAGTTTGCTCATCCAAATCACATAAATTTAGTTAAGTAAAACCCAGTATTATAAGACTAAACATATTTGAGTTAAAGAGGCTTTGAGTTTCCTTCACAAGCCTACAATAAACAGAACTTTGGTTATTCTTATAACAATGGATGACAATAATTACGTTCTTAAGGTATACCTAATATTTTAACTAAGGATTATTTTGTTCATCTCATCAAACATAAAATTGCATTTTAAATATCACACATATAAAACATACAATTTAAATTGCATCCAATATATATTAAACATATAAACAAAGTATACAATTTATACACTTATAATCAAATTATATGCATAAAATATCAAGCTAATTCTAGTTATTAATCTTTATAATCTAAATTGATATTTCCAACTCTTTACAAAAATTAAATTAGATTAAATCTATTGATTCCTAAATAAATTGAATTCCTATTCCAAATATAAATTTATTTGGATATAAAATAATTTTCAAATCCAATTGGGAACTATTTCCAATTATCTTGACTCCTTTAACAAAATTTAATTGAAAAAATTTCACTAAATTATTCTTCTTACTTGTTATGATTTGGAAAAATCATTTTCAAAATTATATAAATAACACATTCTAATCTAATTACAAACTTAGGCACACTAACTAAAACCCTTGTTTATTATGATTTAGAAAAATTTCCTTTTTCAAAATTATGTAAATAACACATTTTAATCCAGTTACAAACTCAGGCACACTAACTAAAACCCTTGCTTGATATTTGATACTTTTATTATATATTTGGTACCTAATTCATTTTAAGTGTGTATGTAACATCCCACCCCCTCCTGGAAGGGTAAAATAGTAAACTTGGCATAGGATGGGACTAATAGGAATATTTAGAACTGTTCATGATAATGTGATTGATACACGATCAATCGTGGTACATGGAATTACAAGAATGCATTCATGACATTCCTGTAATTGGGCCTAAAGCAATTTTATTAGAATTAATGGGATAATTGAGTTTGGAAAATTGATCGACTGCACCATAAATGGTTTTACATTTTAAGGGATTTTAGAATTTTTCTGGAATTTTCCGAGAAAATTCCTGACCGCAAAATCGCTTCATAACTAGCCTAAACATGTTTTGGGGTAGAAAAGGTGATTGTCGTGATTGAAAATCATTTGAGTGCATCACACTGCTTTATAATTTTAGGAAATTTCATTAATTCTCAGAAAAATAATTCGGAGAAATCCTCAGATCGGATAAAGCGCCAATTGGCGAACCGGTCGATTCTCGGTAGCAAAAATCGCTACCCACTGGTACTGTACTATTGGGTATTTTATTTTGGGACTGAAAGTAGGGCCATTGGAGTGAAATGGAGTAAAATTTTGGACTGGATTAAAGAATCATTAGTTGGACTTTTCTTTACACCTTTGACTAATGACATTTGGCCACTTATCCCTCATTAAATGCTCCCATTTGATCCTATCGGTTTGCCTAATGAATTACATAAAAAGGAGTGAGTTTTCTTGTTGGAAAACACTCATCCGAGGCTCTCTCCAATTGGCTTTCTCACCATCGACAATTTTGCTTCTTTCTTCACCTTCCTCCACAAATTCAAGAGCTCTCTTACTTGTTATTAACTTATTATCTTACCTCCATGATGATGTCGTGTATGAGGAGGAATTAGGAAGTTGTGATGGTTGAAGAGAATTAAAGAGAGAAGTTGAAGCTTGAAGGAGGTTTTGTATTAGGTAAGTTTTCATTTAAGGTTTGAGTTTTAAATGAGATGTTGCATATGGAATTAAATGCCATGATAGTATGGGGTAGTTAATAAAAGGATTTAAAGCATGTATTAGGTTCATGTAGACATTAAAGTGATGATTATTATGATTTGAAGAAAAGGGGATGAGGCTAGATGAAGATGCATTGAAGTTAATGATATGGTTTGATTTTGAATTGAATAGGGATAATTATTTGAGTCTTTGAATTGAGGAATTTAAGGCTGCCAATTTTTCAGTATTAACCCTAACATATGTATGATTGTAGTGATATTTAATTTGTATTTATTTTGATGTCTAGTGATGTGAAAAAGGCATTGGAAGTGGTTGAACTAAGGTTAACATTGAATCTGGAAAATTGGAATTTTAATTGATGTTACTGTTTTGTTCATAATTTATTGTGTAGAAATGCAAATGAGGTAAGGTTAGTGGCCAATGAAACTTTGGGATGTTGGCTTTAATTTAGTGTGAAATAGGTGTTGTTGAATTTCAATGATAGAAGGGTGAAATTTTGCATGGAAAGTTACTGTTCCATTGCCTGTGAACAGTAACCGCAACCATGACATCTGAGTTTTGTTGATTTTTATGAATTAATTGAGATGGAATTAGGGAAAATGATCTTCATGGAAGTTGTAGTATATTGAATTATCTTTCTATTTCTACTGATCTTGCTATTTTTGGAATTTTGTATTGGGAGATATGAATTGATTACTAATGATTGGTTTTGAGCATTTTGGATGAAACCTAGCTTAAGTGTGATTTTGTGAGTTTACTGATTGGAGGCAATTTTAACATTTTATGTGGACTGAATTGGTGTGAGTGAGCTTCTGAAAAGTTGTAGAGGAAAAGATTACCTTGAAAATGACTTATGGTTTGTAATTTTTAGACGTCAGAATTGGGAGTTATGATTTTTCAAAAGTGAACCCTACATTAGGTTATGAGTGGCTGATCATAACAGAAACTTCCATAACAATTTTTAAATTGTTAGAGATCGAATTGGGTGTTGAGTGCTTCATGAAAAATGAAGTTTATGATGTTATCTTTACAAGGATATAAAGTTCTGATTTTATTGACTTATATACTGGAAGTTATGCCTCTTGTAAGGTTACTGCCCAAATTGAAGGATTTCAGGGACAGTGACATTAAATGAATTAATTGACTGGTTTAGAAATAGAATTTGATTTTGGGTTGTTCATGAAAGTTGTAGAGGACATTGTGAACTTATTGACCATATTTTTGTGGTAATTTATTACTGAGGAATCAGTGAGTTATGAAATTGCAAATGTACTGCCCTGTGTTGAGGGAAATTGTGAAGGCAGAAGGTTTGATGAATTATTTGACACCCTTAGGGTTGGAATTGATTTTTATGGTATTCTAGAGAATTGTAGAGCTTTTCATAAGCTTTCCAATGAGGTATAGTGGGTATTTTTCTGATTTGTGTGCTAAAAGATAGAGTGGATGGAAATTAAGTTTTAAATCTGGAAAGAAAGGGCAAGGCAGAAGGTTGCCTCGCGAGGCGACGTTAAGCCTCAGGGCGAGATTTAAAGAGGCTGGTCGCGAGGCGACGCCGCCTCGCGACGAAGAAGGTGATTCAGCCTCGCGAGGGCGGGCGCTCGCCTGCGAGGCAAAGCATGGGAATTTCTGTTTAATTATTTTGAATTTTTATTTAGCATTAATTAATCCGATTGTTCCTTTGTCAATTTCTTTCCCGTCCGACGTCCGATTGACCTGATTCCAGAGGCATCGGATTCATTGAATATTTAATTTCATATTATGAGAAAACGGAAATTTTTAGACGGGAATTTGACGTAGCCCTATCGATTTTAACTTGTAAACACTGCTTTATTTAATCGGGGACCTATAGAGGTCCGAATTGCATACCGTCGCCGCTATGGATTTCTAATTTTGATAGAATTTTATTATGGGAAAATATTGAATTAGGACCGGAATTCATGAACATGCATATCTCAGCAACATGAGTACAAATTTCATATTTAGTGACTCGTACTTTTTCTCGATTCATATAGAGGCTCAATTGGGCGCCGATCGACCGACGTCACGAGGTTTTCCGGCATTAGCTCGAAGTAATAGGTGAGTAACCTAGATGGTTTCTCAATTTTATGTGTTTAATATCTCGCACTTATGCCATGTGGAGATAATGGATGGAACATGTGTGTTTGATTTTGATTGATTTCTGACCACGGGTGTCTCAAATATTTGGTATGAGATATCAAGTGATATATGTGATTACTTGAAATGACTTATGGGCATATGTTAAATGGGAATCGGTTATGGTGTGGATTTGGATATTGCATTCATACATAATTGCATGAACAGAATTGGCGCCAGGACCAGAGGCGATAACGAGAGCTTTAAGCTCAACGTGATCGGGCCTCGAGTCCACAAAGATTTAGAGCCTATGGCTCACCGATTAACGCGCCTTTAAGGGACAAGCCAGCGCCAATACAACAACGAATTAAATTGAAAAGCGCCTCATACATTTCATGTGCATTTGAATTGGTTTCTTTGATCGATAACATGATAATCATGTGGTACTTCGAATGTGTTTGAGTGATATAACTATGTGTTATCGGATATGGTTATTGACCGCTCATTGGTAATTGATGATAATCAGATTTGTCAGACGCCATACGGGCGTAATGCATGATTTGAGTGAACCATCGATGATGGTTTCTCCGAGTTCGCAAAACTCACCCAAAATTTGCATCTATTTTTCAGTCTCAAGAATACCCCTGTTGACACGGAGTATATCTACCGTAGACGAGTAAAGGTTAGAAGTCGGGATCGGTTAGGTATGCGCATTAGTGTTTTAGTAAATTGTATTCGCAATCACTGTATAACAAGGCTTTATATTTTCTTGAGCCATTGTGGTATTAATATTTTATCGCATTGATCGATTGCAATTATTATTGGATGACCGTAATAACCGAAATTGGTTTATATTAAACACGGATTTTATTTACTTACTCGTGTTTGCCGTGTGAACGTGGAGTGAATGGCTCCAAAAGAAAAAAAGTGTATACTAAATTTTAAATCGATCGATGTAGTACGCCACTCTCGTGGGA
This sequence comes from Erythroxylum novogranatense, assembly GCA_029891385.1. Classification (NCBI taxonomy): domain Eukaryota; kingdom Viridiplantae; phylum Streptophyta; class Magnoliopsida; order Malpighiales; family Erythroxylaceae; genus Erythroxylum; species Erythroxylum novogranatense. The sequence goes on along the minus strand of CM057233.1, from coordinate 28,019,109 downwards.
CACGGACTCGGATATCACCAACGATATCGGGTTCGGTCTTACGGTGTGGGTGTTACATTTGGTGGTATCGAGCCCGATAGTACGTAATGTATCCGGGCACGCTTTGGAACATAGGTTTCATGCATTTCATCGCGTCGTTGCAGATCGTGGTAATCGATCCCTAGTCGAGTCGCATCGGGATAAATCCTAAGGTGCATAAGTGTCAAGTGATTAAGTGAGAGAAGAGTGAGATGGATTAGAGTGAAAATCCCTAAAAGGGATAATCAATTAGGAAAGGATAAAGGAAAAAAATGGATAAGAAGGTTGATATTGTCTCGGGTTAGAAACCCTTATAAGTGATAGTAGAATGACCGTGTTGGCTGGATCGATTAAGAATTTCGAATTAAATTGACAATATTATGGTGACGAAAAATGCAAATGTTGAGAACTTGGAGAGGTCCATTAGAGATATGGGAAGCTTATTGGTTATAGTAGATCTAAGCGAAATTAAAAAGCCCGGGATAGTTAGGTAATTACAGTTCTGACTGTATATGACATGAAAGGGGGAAATATTGAAATTGAGTAAAATGTAGATGGTCCAATCGGGCATATTTTGATTCACTGTATTCAAGTTAGAGATTAGTAGATTTTATAGGCAGATGATAATAGCGAAATGGAAAGAAGCTCAATAAAGTACTGTAACGGTTTATCGAGAACTGAAAGAATCGAAAAAGTAAGATGTTCAGTGCCTATTAGAGTGAGGTAAAAGTGTACAGATAGACTGAAATGAATTCGGGAAATGGTTATGAACTAGACCGCATAAGTTTGAGACTGAAATTGTTAGGCGATTATTGTGCTTCGAGGTTGGAAATTCGTATGATAAAATCGTAAAGGAAAAAGACAGACAGATGATTTCTACTGATGGTGTATCGGGAAATACTGAATTAGGTGTATATGGACACGAAAATGGTAAATGGATAGGTATATAGATAGGGATAAAATGGAGTAGTATCAACGACTTTGTCGGATATTGGGGACTGTGAACACCCGATCATAGACTGTTTGAGGAAATAGAAGATAAGTAGCAGAAAACGGAATGAAAAATAAGAATAATGATCATAAGCTGATAAGCCAAATTGATATGACCTTATAAGGTCAAGTTGCACGTAATGGATAGGGGAATGAGACATACAGTTTAATGATATGGTGAGAATGAAATAAAGATCTTGAAAAGAATGAAACCACAATAGTAGTGTATGAAAAGAGTTATTGCATTTAAGTCGAATTACTGTTAATAATATCTATTGGACAGTAATGTTGATTGTGACAAATGAAATGTATGTGACAGATATATGGAAATCATAGAGGAAATGAGCGGTGAATGTTTAGAGTGATTTTAAGTGTGAAGTTCTTAAGAGGTTAAAGTAAGACAAAGGTGGACTGAGTGTACCTGTATGAGAGGAACTGAAAAGTGATTCTGGTATAGATTACTGAATAGGTGGTAAAGAAAGTGTTTAAGTGACTGCCACAAGGAACCTTCGCGAAAGGAATGTTCTGATCTGTTAAATGATGACATAAGAGTGTCTTGATTGAGATTGTACGTATAGTGAAGAAGGATTGAAACACAATTAGGAATAATCATTGGTTGATGAGACTTTTGTGGACAAAATTAAAAGTGAAATTGGGTCATAGCTCATACTGCTGAGATTATCTGCATTGTATGTACAGAAATGTAAAGAATTACATATGAGTGAGATTTTAATTTGAGGTGATTCTATTGCAATGTGAAGTGAATCGATCTCCAGTTATGATGTAAAACTGTTGAGGAATCTAGATTTGAAACGAAAAATAAAAGAGTCCCGAACTGAGAAGAGAGATACTAAAATAAAATGGAAAATTTTTGGAGGTTTAAATATGGATGACAAGGTATCAACATATATTGATATGAAAGATATGAAAACAGTTGAGAAGAGAAAATGAAAAAGAGAAACTGAATAGAGACAAGAGGGTCAACAAGGGAAACTGACAATGAGGTGATGTAGTGACACCTTCATAAAGAAATTGCAGATACACTCATTATAGACTCAATGAAAAGGGTAAAAGATATACGGTAAAGTCAATAAGACCCTAATAGGGAATTATATGAGGTAAGCAAATGGTAGTGATAATGAATGTGTTTGGAAGTGTTGAACAGTGAAAAGTAAAAAGAACGATAGGATGAATTGAGGAATCGACATCGATGATAAACATACACTTTGGAAGAGTGGGCGTGAGTATTGAATCTGCGACAATATGTTGAACAAGTGTGAAATAAATTGAATCGATCGTGATAAATGGTATTAGTGCCATTCTCATTATTGAAAGCCTTGGACCGTGAGATTCCTATAAGGATACATTGGGTTAATTTGAAGAAAGATACGACAATGCTAGAATGAACAAACAATTCTGCCTACTACCCTTAACTAGTGAACAGATAATGCTGCAATGAACAAATCAATTACAGATATTGGAGTTGTCAATGATTGTCAAGCAGATTATGGATAATAGTGAGGTGTTCTGAAAAAAAAAGAAGTTGTAAGAATAGTGATAAGAAAGGTTAAGAGTGCAGAAAGTAAAGGGGGAAGTTTTTATGATGAGTTTGAATATACAAATGGAATTGGAAAACTATAGTGAACAAAAGTTGAAGAAGAAGTAAGTGTACCCGATAAAAAGGTATAAGAACAAGAAAGTGAACAGTCAAAGTTAGACATTCTAGTCAGCATATTTGAAAAGTGAAATTGAGTAATTGTAGGTATAGAATGAAGTGATTCTTGGCGCAAGAGTTTATAGATTGAATGTCTAATAAGAAAAAGGTTTGATTATGTTCTTGTTATAGAGTTTTGATTCACTGGAGAATATATACTGTTACACTGCATAGTGCCTACTGAGAGTTAAAGACCGTAATAGGTTTGAGACTAAAATGTGTGAGAAAAAGGAAAGTGACTTAGGAAGACTGCATGGTTAGCTAAAGTGGAATTGGATCGGACAAATGAGACAGAGTAAACTGTATATCCGGATAAAGTGTGTGAACATTATAGAACAGTGAAATTGTCTTACGAGAATCGAATTTGAATCTAAAGTGAATGACATATGATAAATGACTGCATTAGGTACATTGTTACTGATTATAGTGAAGTGGAGTTAAGTGTCACTGTATTGGTACCAAGGGAATGTAATTCGTCCCTGACGTGATTAAGGGAGGTACCAAAGACATGGAGATGTCCTCAATGGAATACGAATAGGACTATATGGCACTGTGGGAAAAAGGTATTAGAGGAATAAAATGTGATAAGTGAATAGGTTCGAAAATACTGAACTGAGTTAAATATCGAAACCAAAGGTAGTGACAGATCTAGAAATGACAAATGAGATAGCTAAGAAAACTGAGATCGTCAACTGATAGTCTTGTCAAATCCGTTTACTGTACTAAGTGATAACGAGTTAGCCAAATTAGTAACTGAGTTACGGACTGAGAGTGATTACTGCGATCACTCCAAAAGTGAATCATTAAGTGGAAAAGTATATGGGATATGAAGAATCATATGATTACTGTCATAGGGAATCGTTGACTGAGAATTTCGAGGACGAAATTCTTATAAGGAGGGGAGAATTGTAACATCCCACCCCCTCCTGGAAGGGTAAAATAGTAAACTTGGCATAGGATGGGACTAATAGGGAATATTTAGAACTGTTCATGATAATGTGATTGATACAGTATCAATCGTGTACATGGAATTACAGTAAATGCATTCATGACATTCCCGGTAATTGGGCCTAAAGCAATTTTATTAGAATTAATGGGATAATTGAGTTTGGAAAATTGATTGGACTGCACCATAAATGGTTTTACATTTTAAGGATTTTAGAATTTTCTGGAATTTTCGGAGAAAATTCCGGACCGCAAAATCGCTTGATGAATCGCCTAAACATGTTTTGGGGTAGAAAAGGTGATTGTCGTGATTGAAAAATCATTTGGAGTGCACTGTTACCTGTTTTATAATTTTAGGAAATTTCATTAATTCTCAGAAAAATAATTCGGGGAAATCCTCGGATCGGATAAAGCGCCAATTGGCGAACCGGTCGATTCTCGGTAGCAAAAATCGCTACCCACTGGTACTGTACTATTGGGTATTTTATTTTGGGACTGAAAGTAGGGCCATTGGAGTGAAATGGAGTAAAATTTTGGACTGGATTAAAGAATCATTAGTTGGAATTTTCTTTACACCTTTGACTAATGACATTTGGCCACTTATCCCTCATTAAATGCTCCCATTTGATCCTATCGGTTTGCCTAATGAATTACATAAAAAGGAGTGAGTTTTCTTGTTGGAAAACACTCATCCGAGGCTCTCTCCAATTGGCTTTCTCACCATCGACAATTTTGCTTCTTTCTTCACCTTCCTCCACAAATTCAAGAGCTCTCTTACTTGTTATTAACTTATTATCTTACCTCCATGATGATGTCGTGTATGAGGAGGAATTAGGAAGTTGTGATGGTTGAAGAGAATTAAAGAGAGAAGTTGAAGCTTGAAGGAGGTTTTGTATTAGGTAAGTTTTCATTTAAGGTTTGAGTTTTAAATGAGATGTTGCATATGGAATTAAATGCCATGATAGTATGGGGTAGTTAATAAAAGGATTTAAAGCATGTATTAGGTTCATGTAGACATTAAAGTGATGATTATTATGATTTGAAGAAAAGGGGATGAGGCTAGATGAAGATGCATTGAAGTTAATGATATGGTTTGATTTTGAATTGAATAGGGATAATTATTTGAGTCTTTGAATTGAGGAATTTAAGGCTGCCAATTTTTCAGTATTAACCCTAACATATGTATGATTGTAGTGATATTTAATTTGTATTTATTTTGATGTCTAGTGATGTGAAAAAGGCATTGGAAGTGGTTGAACTAAGGTTAACATTGAATCTGGAAAATTGGAATTTTAATTGATGTTACTGTTTTGTTCATAATTTATTGTGTAGAAATGCAAATGAGGTAAGGTTAGTGGCCAATGAAACTTTGGGATGTTGGCTTTAATTTAGTGTGAAATAGGTGTTGTTGAATTTCAATGATAGAAGGGTGAAATTTTGCATGGAAAGTTACTGTTCCATTGCCTGTGAACAGTAACCGCAACCATGACATCTGAGTTTTGTTGATTTTTATGAATTAATTGAGATGGAATTAGGGAAAATGATCTTCATGAAAGTTGTAGTATATTGAATTATCTTTCTATTTCTACTGATCTTGCTATTTTTGGAATTGTGTATTGGGAGATATGAATTGATTACTAATGATTGGTTTTGAGCATTTTGGATGAAACCTAGCTTAAGTGTGATTTTGTGAGTTTACTGATTGGAGGCAATTTTAACATTTTATGTGGACTGAATTGGTGTGAGTGAGCTTCTGAAAAGTTTTAGAGGAAAAGATTACCTTGAAAATGACTTATGGTTTGTAATGTTTAGACGTCAGAATTGGGAGTTATGATTTTTCAAAAGTGAACCCTACATTAGGTTATGAGTGGCTGATCATAACAGAAACTTCCATAACAATTTTGAAATTGTTAGAGATCGAATTGGGTATTGAGTGCTTCATGAAAAATGAAGTTTATGATGTTATCTTTACAAGGATATAAAGTTCTGATTTTATTGACTTATATACTGGAAGTTATGCCTCTTGTAAGGTTACTGCCCAAATTGAAGGATTTCAGGGACAGTGACATTAAATGAATTAATTGACTGGTTTAGAAATAGAATTTGATTTTGGGTTGTTCATGAAAGTTGTAGAGGACATTGTGAACTTATTGACCATATTTTTGTGGTAATTTATTACTGAGGAATCAGTGAGTTATGAAATTGCAAATGTACTGCCCTGTGTTGAGGGAAATTGTGAAGGCAGAAGGTTTGATGAATTATTTGACACCCTTAGGGTTGGAATTGATTTTTATGGTCTTCTAGAGAATTGTAGAGCTTTTCATAAGCTTTCCAATGAGGTATAGTGGGTATTTTCTGATTTGTGTGCTAAAAGATAGAGTGGATGGAAATTAAGTTTTAAATCTGGAAAGAAAGGGCAAGGCGGAAAGGTAGCCTCATGAGGGCGACGTTATACTCATGAGGCGAGATTTAAAGAGGCTGGTCATGAGGCGACGCCTCGCCCTCGACGAAGAAGGGTGATTCAGCCTCGCGAGGCGGGCGCCTCGCCTGAGGCAAAGCGCATGGGAATTTCTGTTTTAATTATTTTTGAATTTTATTTAGCATTAATTAATCCGATTGTTCCTTTGTCAATTTCTTTCCGTCCGACGTCCGATTGACCTGATTCCAGAGGCATCGGATTCATTGAATATTTAATTTCATATTATGAGAAAACGGAAATTTTAGACGGAATTTGACGTAGCCCCTATCGATTTTAACTTGTAAACACTGCTTTTATTTAATTGGGGACCTATAGAGGTCCTAATTATGCACCGTCACCCTATGGATTTCTAATTTTGATAGAATTTTATTATGGGAAAATATTGAATTAGGACCGAATTCATGAACATGCATATCTCAGCAATATGAGTACAAATTTCATATTTAGTGACTCGTACTTTTTCTCGATTCATATAGAGGCTCAATTGGGCGCCGATTGACCGACGTCAGAGGTTTTCGGCATTAGCTCGGAAGTAATAGGTGAGTAACCTAGATGGTTTCTCAATTTTATGTGTTTAATATCTCGCACTTATGCCATGTGGAGATAATGGATGGGAACATGTGTGTTTGATTTTGATTGATTTCTGACCATGGGTGTCTCAAATATTTGGTATGAGATATCAGTGATATATGTGATTACTTGGAAATGACTTATGGGCATATGTTAAATGGGAATCGGTTATGGTGTGGATTTGGATATTGCATTCATACATAATTGCATGAACAAGAATTGGCAACAGTGACGGAGCGACCAACGAGAGCTTTAAGCTCAACGTGATCGGGCCTCGAGTCCATTAAGATTTAGAGCCTATGGCTCACCGATTAACGCCCTTTAAGGGACGATTTGAGCCACGACAACAACGAATTAAATTGAAAAGCGTCTCATACACATTTCATGTGCATTTGAATTGGTTTCTTTGATGATAACATGATAATCATGTGGTACTTCGAATGTGTTTGAGTGATATAACTATGTATTCTTGGATATGGTTATTGACCGCTCATTGGTAATTGATGATAATCAGATTGCATCAGACGCCATGGGCGTAATGCATGATTTGAGTGAACCATCGATGATGGTTTCTCACCGAGTTCGCAAAACTCACCCAAAATTTGCATCTATTTTTCAGTCTCAAGAATACCGGTTGACACGGAGTATATCTACCGTAGACGAGTAAAGGTTAGAAGTCGGGATCGGTTAGGTTCTGCATTAGTGTTTTAGTAAATTGTATTCGCAATCACCGTATAACAAGGCTTTATATTTTCTTGAGCCATTGTGGTATTAATGTTTTATCAAGATTGATGATTGCAATTATTACTGGATGACTGTAATAACTGAAATTGGTTTATATTAAACACGGATTTTATTTACTTACTGTGTTTGCAATGTGAACGTGGAGTGAATGGCTCCAAAAAGAAAAAAAAGTGTATACTAAATTTTAAATCGACTGATGTAGTACGCCACTCTCGTGAGACACAGACTCGGATATCACCAACGATATCGGGTTCGGGTCTTACGGGTGTGGGGTGTTACAGTGTATACAGATAATAATTGCCTTCACAGACTTAAAGGAGAAAAATTCAGATGAAAACACAACATAAAATGAAGATTCAACACATAAAAGGGATGCATGACTGTCCATCTACCCATGCTTCCCAAGCCATGTAGTTTCTCGATTTTTAGAGAATTTGGTGATGTATGGTCTTATGCACGGTAGTGCATAAGACTGTGCATCGACCAAAAACATAGAATTTCATATAAAAAGGATGTGAATAGAGACTTAAAGGAGAGACAAAAGGAGACATTATGAACTTCCCAGAGGTGATTTCAGGTGTGATTGTATGCCAAAGGAGCAAGAAATGCAAAGATTTTATCGACAAATCCATTGGAATACAAGATCAGACCTCTACATCTCAAGAATATAGGATAGAAGACAATCTGTAAGATTTAGAATTATGATTTTGTTATTTTCAATTTGTATTTCTATTTATTTATATTTGATTTCATATTGGACAATGTGTAACTAAATATTTCGTTAGTATTTAGGTTAGATTAACCCTATTTCATTACCTTAACATGTACTAACACTTTTATTAATGAAATTGGTTGGTTGATTTGATGCGATCCAATTGCATTTTTTATTTATGTTCCAATAAACTGTGGAATACTATATCATAATTTAATTTCATACGTAGAGATTGAGAAATCCTAGATAGATCTATCATAATTGGAAGGAGTTGATTGCAATCCTAGAGATAGGGTGACATAAATCTTCCATATTAAGGTCAAACCTAATAGAGGGACTCATAAATCGATAATGCAATCCTATAAACTTGAACTTGAGTAATTCGGTTGGAAACCTAAGGATTAGTTGTTAGTAGACTCAAGGTCAACTATTTGCATACCATATGAGTCTCCATGGTCTAATATATCAACAAAACAATTGTATAATAAAAGATCAATTTGTTAAGGGTTTAAGGAGATTTGAAACCTAGATAATAATTTTCTTCGTGCTTCCTTAATTGTCTATTCAATATCGTTATCCATTTATTTTGCTTGCTTTAGTTTTTATTTTCTTTATTAAAATCCAAAATCACTCTATTGGCTAGATAATAGGAAAAAGGGGACTATTAGTACTCATTATCCTTATGGGATTGGCCCAAACTTTTCAGTACTAGCTACAGCTATGTCGTGTACTTGTGGTTATTACAATATTGACTAACTCACCAATAAGTCAACTAGTATCTCATATTTAATCGTAAAGTTTATCAAACTTCACAATCAAGTACAACTTGATTAAAATAACTTTGCTATCTACAACTTGTTCTTTATATGTGACTCATTAGGTTCCCAAATATTTTAACAATGATTATAAATTATAATTCTAATTCATAATGAATTATATAAATTAAAACTTCTTTTAATTTATCTTTAAATTTTCAATTATACAATTTATAATCATATTTTAAGATTAGTGTTTGGTAACACATCATAACCACCAAAATATTTAGAAATATTAAAGTGGTTTTACTAACCTTTACGTGTAAGATTTTACCGAATAATTCAATCCTTTCATCATACATTGTTACGATTAGACAATAATAATATACTCTTTTGATTCTAATCATATTAGTCTTTTGCCATTAGTTATTGATTCAATTAATGACATTTGTAAACTATTTACAAAACATCATTCTACCTTAACCAAGGATTTCTAAATTAGTACTAATCAAGAACAATATAACATTCTCCTAATTACTTTATGTTAATAAATCCTTTTTTGATTAAGTAATTACCTCCATATAGTTTATGCTACATCGAATGATTACCAACTGAACGACCTTTGATTAAATATGTCATAAGTAGTATCAAAATATAGCTATAAGATAACTTTTGAGACCTTAAGTCAAAGGATCAATTATAAAATCGTCATAATGAGAATTCCATAAACATACAAGTAATGTTCCAAATAGATTTCTTATATCGGTTCAGTTTAGTGAACTTGTTCTCTAATAAGCATCTATACATTTGTTTAAGTATCTCCATACTTTAGCCTATGAGGTCGACTACTGCTTCATAAGGAAAAACATAATATATGCTAGTCTTTTTGCATTCTATTAATGTTCAATCTTAATAGTACAATAATTAGGAATAATTTAAGGATAATACATAAATGCAATATAAATCTCATAATATTTTCATTTGCAATGTATAATTATCCTATGAGCTTTATCTTATACATCTAAACATGTATAAGATAAATAATGCCATTAAATAATTGTCACTATACTATAACTAAACTGATCGGTTGTGAGACATAAACTAATACATCCTCGCCATCACAAAAGATTAGTTTAGTTTCTCTACACCATAGCTATACATAAATGACAAGTTTTTGCATCAAAATTTATAATCAATTGCTCTCTTATAAAAAATAGGCTTAGATCAAGAACTACCTGCTTTAGATTTGCTATTCACTTTCAAAATTTTGTTGGTTCTTTCCTTGCATATCCTACCAATGCAAGCTCTAAACCTTATTAGATATGCAATCGAATTCCCCTTAGATCTTCCTCTATTCTCCACTAGTCAATTTATACATCCCTCAATACTTATGTTGCCTACATTTATTTGACACAAGTTTACGATTCCTTTCCAAAGTCCAACAGAGAATTGGGATTAAAAAATTAGATGGTTAATAGAGTCTAGGTTTTTTGTATTTTGATACTACTTAGACCAATATTATTCAAAGATAGATTGTTGCCTAATTATTAAATATAGTATGAATGATAGGGAGAATGCTCAATTGTTTTTAATTAGTATTAATTTAAGAAATCATTGGACAGGTGGAATGAAACTTTAAAATAATTTTCAAATGTCATTAATATAATTAATTACTAATGGTGGAGAATTAATATGATTAAACTCAAATATAGTAAATGTATCATCCTGTTCCCATACTAAGGGTTAGAACCCTAGATTTTTAAAATTGAAAAAATAGCAATGAGAGATTAGAAAAATGCACCTCATGCTTATGCATAATATTAGCAAACATATACGTGAATTTGATTATTACACACATTAAAATGACTGTACGTGCATTCATTAACATTCTGGGTATAATTGATTATAAATGTTCTTATATTGAGAATTTTGAGTTATTTGTATTGAAAATCAAATGGGAGAAGTATAAATAGTTGGATTAGAATTTTGGTGAATTTTAAGAAAATATTTGAAAATTTGGGAATTTTCTAGAATTTGAGGATATTTTGGACTAGAAAATATGCCAAGTTGCAGAACAATTGATGAATAGTAGCAAAAATAAGAGACAAATGGCAGTGAAAAATTTTATATGTGACATTAAGATTTAATGACAAGTTTCATTGAAAATTGGGAGAAAAATTTAATTGAAAATTAGAGACAAATAGACTAGTAGACTAAAAGACCAAACATTAAGATTTAATGACAAGTTTCATTGAAAATTGGGAGAAAAATTTAATTGAAAATTAGAGACAAATGGACTAGTAGATTAAAAGACCAAAATGGGACCATAGGAAAGTGACAAGTGCACTACCCTTCATCACTTACTATTATTTTACCTAAATTAAAGACCATTTTGTGGTCTTTCATTTGTCATTTACAACACTTTACTCTTTGGAATGGCCATCTCCCTTACCTTTCATTTTTACTCCCACGAAATGCTCAAATCTTCTTCATTTTCTTTATCTTCCTCTCCTTCTCCGGAAACTCTCTCCTCTAAGCATCAAAGATGAACCTTTCCATCACTAGGTTCTTGCTATCTTTTCTTCTTGATAAAAGACCCACCTATTCTACTTTGGCAAGATGATGATCGTGTACATTGGAGGAGTTAGGGTTTCATAGTGATTGAAGAAGCCATGGATAAACAAGTATAAGCATCATTCTTCTTGATTTGATGAATGAAACATGTTTTGATGTTAGTTAAGAGTTAAATGTTCACAAATTGTTGATGAATGGTATATGCACCTGTTCCATTTTTAATTTAATGATCAAATATATATCATAATTTATTTGTGAATGATATTGAGTTGAAATGAAGTTGACAATGAAGAGGAAATGAAGTAGAAAGGATGGTTTAGGTACAGGATGGATTATAAGTGAAATTTTGGAAGTTAAAAGCTAGAAATATAGCTGAAACATGTTCACTGCATATGTTTATATGAAAGTTCGCCAATGCCAACTTGAAGGATTTCCTCTCTGGAAAAGTTCGCCGCAGGCAACTTGTAAGAATTTGCAAGGAATTTTCCTATCTGGAAAAGTTCGCCACGACCAACATTACTGCACAGCTTGAACATGTTTCGGTATTTTAGGCATAACCTATTCTATAGTTATCCAAATGGAATGATTTTTAATTTGGAGTAAACTAGAGACACAGGGATACAAATTGTCTAATGAAATGGAGTTTTAATTCAGTATTTAGGAATTTCAATTTCTAGATGGAAGTTAAGCACAAAATACTATTTCAGTATAAGAATAGTCCAAAAATATTTGGGATATAACTTTTAGATTACTGAGCCAAATTGAATTATTTTGGTATCATTAGAAACTTAAGACAATGGGGAACAGTTTTCTAGAAGAAAGTATTATCACATTTCTTCATTTACCTGATCTGAATGATCATGGACAATTGACCCAAAGGTCTAAATTTTTGGAAGGGTTTTAATTCATGAAGCTTAGGAAATGCATGGGTTTAAGTATTATAGAATAAATTTTAGTGAATATGCTTTATGGGTTCTCAAATTGTATTCCTATTGAATGGAAATGTTGCCAAAGTTGGAGGAAATCAAGAGAGGCAAGAGGTGCAAGAGGAGAGGCACCTTTAAGTAAGTTTTTAAGCAAGAAATCAAGGTTGGTTACATGTTTATAATTGAGTTAATGCTCCATGAATATCTTTTCAAATCAATAAAATTGAATGATTTCAATTGTTTTATAAATGTTTCATTTATTGCTTTTTAAATGTTGCACTTAATGTTTCTTAAATGATTTGAGAAATTGCTACATGTTTGGCACTTGAATTTGGTTGATGATTTACGAAATGAAAATTGAAATATATTATGATTATGAAAATCATGTTTCCGAAATGTGCCATTTGGGCATTATGTTATGTCATGAAATACATGTTTGTGTGGGTTTGTGGTGGTCCATTCTGTTGGATCGCGTATGGTCTGAGTATTCACAATACGCTGCAGAAAAATCCATAACACAACATAAAGTATAACCGAAAATACACAGGATGTACGAAAATACTTTTCTGACGCAGATTGGTTGTTGTTTTTTTTTGGATTCGTAGACACTGCAATACACAAATGCCCTCTACCGGTATCCACATGAGTATTAACGACCCGGGTAGTGGCTATCGTGTGCTAGCACGTCCTAAAACTCTTTCCGAACGCCACACAGTTTTCTCTCGGAGGGTGGCTAGGGTTTCGTCTCCTTCTTCTTCCTTCTTTCTAATGAGTCCTAAGTTTCTCTATTTATAGAGAAAACCTAATCCCATTGAAGTCTAATAAGTTTTGGCCCATTATATCTCATATAATAAAAGCCCGACAACTAAATTCAATTCAGCCCAATAAATATATCCACATATATTTATTCAATGCCTAATAAATTAGGCCCAAGAGAATAAGCCCAAATCACATCACTCTTTATGTGTGACCCTGTAGGCTCACTTGATGTTGGAAATAGGCCTGATCTCACTTCAAGGCCCATAAGTCATAAGCGGCCTCTAGCAAGACATTATGACTAGCCAAATCAAATGAGGATCGGTAATCCGATTTAACCTGTAACCATGGTTATAAGCTCAGTCCCTTTGTAACATGATATCAATATTAATCACAAGGCATGGAACATGTCAACCTTTGATTAACCATAGTTTTTTGATCTCCAAGTTGACTGATTATAACAAATGGCATTGATGACTCCTCATCAATTCATTTGAACACGACCATGTATTTCTTCAGTCATACTTGTTAAGAGGCCAAATGATATCTCTCTCATTTAATAGAGGTACAAATCCCATCTACGTCATTCACATCCCTCCGCATGATTTATTTAATGTCCAACATAAGACTATTTGTTATCCAGTTAAAGATAACTTAGTCTAATATCAAAACACTAAATTCCTCATGTAGGGAACCATGATGACTTTGTTAGAGTAGTGTCCTAAAGGCAATCCCCTTTAGCGCTTTTTGTTCATAGTCATGTACAGACTTTATGAATAAATAAAGAAAGGCATGTTTCATTTATTTGATATTCTTTATGAATTGATATTGATCTTTAATCAAATTAATGAAGTCCATGATATATGACATAGCATGAAGGAAATTATGATGTGATCATAATCCTGAGATTCCTATCATGTGCAATTATGTCAAGATATCTAAATTTTCCTAGTCATAGGATTAATGAGACCGGACATCATTAATCCCACGGACTAGATATGTCATACTCCTTGATTGGATCAAGTAGTGGATCTCAAAACTGTAAATATGAGATATTTAGAGTTGACATATGGATGCTTACTAGTGGTAGTAAGTTCATTGGATGACTGCCATGAGATCATCACATGGATTTAATGTCGTTGATAATCTCATCATAGCAATGGTGCAAGTATCCTTAGACTTGAGGTACTCGAGGATATCTTGAATCTTGATCCGCATTTTGACTCCATTCCTTGTGGCCTTCCAGAGGTTACTCATAGGGTGGTGCTTGGAGTGCAGTTTGAGGTATTCAAGGTAATTGAGTAGCCAATAAAGGATTCATCACTTCGTGAGAATGTAAGAGATACCACGCCTCTTATCGGATCATTACTTTAAGTCTCCGGCGAACATGACTATGTCATGAAGAGTGTCTTCATGGACATATAAAGTAATGAGTCCTCGACAGAACTATTTTCACTGGCTAGACTTAGTCTAGTAAGAGTTGACATATTAGTCATACTCATAACCAAGTGGGGTATAGGATGATGAAAGGACGAATTGCACAAGAATTGTCATGGAAGGGTTCGTGATCGGTTCGTGATGAATTCATCAAACCAATTACTTTCCGGTCAATTGGGGGTCATGATGTGTTGCTAGATACCGCTCATGACTTGCTCGATTAATTGTTAATCTAAGTGGCCAACATAACCGGAAACCTAAAGGGTCACACGATAAGAGTGACTCGAGAATCAGAAAATAGTAATTGGACGAGTTCCAATTATGGAGAGCATTAGGATTAAATGGATCCCAATGGGATTGGGATATGTCCCGATAAGATCGCGACATCAATATTGCTAAGAAAGGTTTAGAATTGTTTTGACATCGTGGCCCGATGGTTGGTAGGACCGACCCCGCTTTGATCGACTGTTAAGCAATTATATATATTAATTAATTAAGTAAATAATTAATTAATATATATAAATATATAGCCTTGCACGTTGGAATGGGAGAAGAGATGAGAAGCTTTGACTTTTCAAAGCTTATTACTTTATTCATTAAAGAAATGAATGGCCATTAATCATCCATATGTAAGCTTCTTAAGGAAGCATCTTTAATTGTTAAAGAAATACATAAGATGGCTTTTGGAAGGTGATAGCTGTAGGTTCTTGCGTGGAAGAGAAAGGAGAAAGCTTAAGAGTTAAGCTTAAGGTGATTTTGGAATTCATTTCTTCTTTTCTCAAGCAACCATCGATCTCTCTTCTCCAAAGCAAAGTTCCAACGTGATCTCAAGCTCTCCAGGACAGAGGTAGGGTCTAGCAGCTCTTATTCTGTTCTAGCTATTCCCGGGTCAAAGGTGTTTGATCCGGTTAGGTTTTCTGATCTCTGCGTGGATACCTTTAGAGATAGTCTCTATTGGCTATTCAGGTTTGAGGTTTTCATACCGACACCGGGATCCTGGGTTTCGGGAAGGTCCCGGGAATAAATTTTTTTTGTTTCCGCTGCTGGAACATGTGATGTTCCTCCCGGGATTTTCCTACAGTGGTATCAGAGCGTCTGGTGTCGTGTATGAAGCTTTAACTGAAGCTAGATCACAAACCCTAATTGCTTGTGATGTTGTAGCATGCATTCTGTTCAGATTTTGAATTGCTATAGAGATAGGGTTTTCGAAATTTTTCTGCCCAGGAATGTTCATAACATGTTAGAGAATATGTCTATGAATTTTCAGAATTTATCGATTTGATTAGATAAATTTTTGCTAATTATTTCCCTAAGCTTACAGATGCTGTTTTTGAAACGATTCTGTGAACAGGCAGTAGTATAAAATGAAGAATAAATTCTAGAAAAATCGTTTTCTGGATTTTCCTTCACCTACATGTCTCTAAGATGTTGGTGAATGTCTGTGAGCATGGAAATTGGATTTCAAGGTGATTGGATATTTATTTTCGATTTTATTCTATGCTGTTGGGAATTGCTGTGCTGATGAACACAGATTTTGAATCGGTTTTGTTATTTTGGTTGACTGAGTTTTTGATGGCCTAAAATCCTGAAAAAATTCAGGTAGAATTTTCTGAACATGTTATAACCTATATAATTTTATCATGATTTATTGAAATTGTTTCATTGATCATTTCAAGCAATGTACAGAACTGGACAGTTTTGGTGAAAATTGTTGGGACTGTTTTGATTGGCTTGATTGAGGTTGCTTTTTCAATTCCAATGCCTTGAACCATTTTTAATGTGATTAAAAATGTGTTATCTTGATGTGGTATGATCTCCAAAGTGAATTTCTTGAAGTTGCTTTTCCAATAATTTTTGAATGCCGAATTGGTCACATTTGTATCTCGTTAGTATATTTCATTTTCTTGCTTGTTTTGGCCGTCACAATTTTTGTGACAAGTGCCGGAGTAATTTTGAGAGTGTATACACTAGCTTGAGATGCTTAGGGTGAGAATTTGGGTGTTCCTAAATTATTTGGAAATCTTAGAGTTATGACTCATTTCAAGCTTTTCATATAGTTTGACTATTTAAGGCATTCATGAATCAATGAAGTGTTCATTGAGGCATCAATTTACAGATATTACCCTAGGTATGATGGTGTTGAGAATTGGAATTGCATTGATTGAGGAATTAGCCGATTAGAGATTTTAGCAAAATTCCCTGAATAAGTCGACTTGTATATGGAATAAGTCGACTTGTTCAAGGTTTTTGGATAAGTCGACTTGTGTATAAAATAAGTCGACTTGTTCAAGATTTCAGTATAAGTCGACTTGTAGCTTCTTGTAAGTCGACTTATACATGGGCAGGTGAAATAAGTCGACTTGTGTCATACAAGTCGACTTGTGTGTGGGCAGAAGCATAAGGTGACTTGCATTTGATGAAAGTCGACTTGTGACATGCTCAGGTTGGATAACGGATGATGGATGATTATAAAGATTGATTCAATTTGATTGATGAAACCTAAATCATGCCATATAGTCCTAGCGACTATGATCCTTCAGCTTGGAGTCTAGAGTTTCTAAATCCCTCCTCGGTATATGAAAACTAACGCCTTCCATTAATATGGTAAGAACCAGAGTTCTTATAGGGATGGATTGTTGGGTAAACCCAAGCTCACTCTATACGGATATGTTCGAACCATGAAAATATGATTTTCTGATTAATGGGTTGGTTTTCACTGGAAGCGTTGGTTTGTTGAGTAAATTCAAGGTCAACGTGATGTAAGTGAAATTGGGTAGCATACATCGGAGTATCGCATCAAAGAGTTGATACTGAATGTAAGTGCATACATCAACAAGTTGATAGACGATCGATAGTTGTGTCTAAGATGTAATTGGTATATCGATACCTCCCGAGACATAAGGTGACTTGTTGGGTAAACCCAAGGTCATTCTCAATGTTGGTTATCGATGATGCAATTGGTATGTTCGATACCTACCGATTGACCTAAGTTGTGGCTTGTTGGTAAACCCAAGGTCATTCTTAGCAATATCGATATCAACCCACTAGACATTATGTCACTTTGTTTCTTTGGATTAAGTAATGAGGGTTATGGATTCTATGAAACTAGTGGGAGCTCTTTTGCATATCATTCAAGTCCTTATGATTATGCAGCTATTCCTATTCTAACATTCTTCCTCTCTATCCGTGTAGGTTGTTTGAAAATGTCGCCAAGTGTGAATCTTCGTTAAACTTATGGATTCCAACAAGTTAATCGGACCGAATTTTCGATCGGTTAAGGAATCGAGAATAGTTCTCGATCTGAAAGTCTGGGATATATCCTAGATTTTCCACTTCCAGATGCACCTGCTGTCGATGCTTCTGATGATGATCAGAAGGCATATAGCAAGCATCTAAAGGACAGTGACATGGCTACTTGCATCATGCTTGCCTCGATATCACGGAGCTGCGAGCGGACGAGTCCATGGATGCTCACACTATAGTTTTCATCTTAGGGAGCTGTTTGATGAGCAAGCCCGGTCCGAAAGGTTCGAGACCTCAAGGTTTCTCTTTACCACAAAGATGGCTCGGGGACATCTGGCATGCAAGACGCATACGAAGATGAATGGCTATATTGAGAGATTGGCCGTCTTAGGTTTTGCAATGGATCATGAGTTAAGTATAGACTTAATTCGGTTGGATTGTCCGACAGTTATGCACGATTCGTGTTAAACTATCGGATGAACCAAATATCCACTACAATACCGAGCCGATCAATCACTTTCAAGACAAATGAAAGGCACTATCAAGAGTGATAGTAAGCAAGTCTTGGTAGTAGCTTCTTCTTCTTCGAGTTCCAAGAAGAAAAGAACCCAAAGAAGAAGAAGGCAAAGAAACCAAAGGGAGGCGCCATCAAGAAGAAGACCAAAGAAGCGCCCCAAAGGAACTTGCTTCCATTGCGGTAAAGATGGCCATTGGGGCGCAATTGCAAAGTCTATCTGGAGTCATGAAGCGAAGAAGGCATCGATGCCTCGACTACTTCAGTTTGTATGTCATTGAAGTTAATCTGCATCGATCACAACATTTGGGTATTTGATCTGGTTGTGGCTCACATATGTAATGATATGCACGGGCCTCGAGGACGATGGGCAACTCATGAAGGGAGAAGTAGACCTCGTGTTGGAAATGGAGCAAGAGTTCTTTGCATTAGCCGTAGGAACCTATGTTTTGTCTCTCCCTCTTGGGCTTGTCTTGGAATTGGATTATTGTTATTTTGTACCCGTTTGACAAAGAATATATTATGCATTTCTTATGCGAATAGAATGGATTCCATATGAATTTTAATAGCAATGGTTGTTCTATTAATTCTAATGGAATGCTTTATGGAACTGGTACATTGTGCAATGGTATTTACATATTAGATATGTCTAATCCAATTTTAAATGTCAATGACACCAAACGACATAAAAGAGATAATTTAAAGTCAACTTACTTATGGCATTGTCGACTTGGCCATATAAATGAGACACGATCGCTAAACTCCACAAGAGTGGCGGTTTAGGGTCATTTGATTATGAATCATATGACACATGCGAATCTTGTTTATTAGGCAAGATGACTAAGTTACCCTTCAGGAAAGGGTGAACGAAAGCGATTGTAGTATTAGACCTAATACATTCGGATGTATGCGTCCGATGTCCATCCATGCGAAGTGGTTGTCGTTACTTCATTACCTTTATCGATGATTATTCACGATATGGGTACTTGTATCGATGAGATACAAATCAAGCGCTTGAAAAGTTCAAACAATTGAAATGAAGTAGAAAACCAGCTTGGTAAAAGTATCAAGGCATTATGATCCGATCGTGGTGGAGAATACTTAGACCAACAGTTTGGATTATCTCGTAGATAATGGCATTTTATCTCGACTCTCCTCACGCCGCAAAGACAACGGTGTGGTTGAAAGGAGAAATCGAACCTTGTTGGACATGGTACGATCAATGATGGGTTTCGCAAAGTTACCAAAATCATTTTGGGGGTATGCGCTAGAGACAGCTGTTTACTTGCTAAACAGAGTTCCCTCTAAGATAGTTGATGTTACTCCATATGAGATGTGGACTAACAGAAAACCTTATCTTTCTCATTTGAAAGTATGGGGTTGTCCTGCTTACGTGAAGCGGATTCAGTCAGATAAGCTTGAAGCAAAGTCTGACAAGTGTTTGTTTATAGGATATCCTAAAGAGACCATGGGATATCAATTCTACCTTGCTGAGGAACAAAAGGTGTTTGTTTGAAGCATCTGTCTTTAGAGAAAGAGTTTCTTACGAAGAAGGCGGTGGGAGCAAAGTCGAACTTGAAGAAGTTCAAGATGCTCAAACAAGCACGATCAATCGTCAACTCAAACATCACTCATTCGGATGAAGTAATATTCAACCTTCGTGACACCACGAAGTTCAGTAGGTCAAGTAGGATGCGCCTTGTTCCCGAGAGATATGGATTTCGTAAGTGAACAGAATGACGTATTGCTCATAGAAAATGATGAGCCTGCTACCTATGAAGAGGTTACGAAAAGTCGAGTCCGAAAAATGGCTTTGTGCCATGAAAGCGAAATGGATTCCATGTACATAAACCAAGTATGGACTTTGGTTGATGCACCAAGGATAAAACCTATAGGGTGCAAATGGATTTTCAAGAAGAAAACCGACATGGATGGTAATGTGATTACCTCAAAGCAAGGCTTGTGGCGAAAGGATTTCGCCAAAGACAAGGAGTTGACTATGACGAGACCTTCACCCGTAGCAATGCTTAAATCCATTCGGATACTCTAGCCATTCTTTGCTTATTATGATTATGAGATATGGCAAATGGATGTGAAGACGACTTTCCTTAACGGAAATCGGCGAGGATGTGTACATGACACAACCAGAGGGCTTCACTTCCAATGATGGCGAAAAGGTATGCAAGCTTCAGAAATCCATTTATGGATTGAAGCAAGCATCCAGGAGTTGGAACATCCGTTTTGATGAGTCAATCAAAGAGTTTGGTTTCTCACAAAATCCGGATGAACACTGTGTGTACAAGAAGGTTAATGGGAATGCAATCGTTTTCCTTGTGTTGTATGTAGATGACATCTTGTTACTCGAAACGATGTCTCATTGATGCAATCCGCTAAAATTTGGTTGTCAAAGCAATTTGCGATGAAAGACCTTGGTGAATCAACTTATATCCTTGGGATAAAGATCTATAGAGATAGATCAAAGAGGTTGCTTGGTCTTTCACAATCATCGTTCATAGACAAGATGCTAAAGAGGTTTAGCATGGAGCAATCCAAGAGAGGGTTTCTTCCATTACTCATGGGATAACACTCGAAATCTATGTGTCCTAAGACACAAGATGAGAGGATTCGCATGGATCGATCCGTATGCATCTGCAGTGGGATCGATCATGTATGCCATGTTATGTACGAGGCCCGATGTATCGTATGCTCGAGTGTCACGGCGCGATACCAATCGAATCTGGTGAGGGTCCTTTGGGTGGTGTCAAGAATATCCTCAAGTACTTGCGAAGGACTAAGGATGTTTTCTTGATATATGGAGATGGAAATCTCAGTGAGCGAACATCTGGATGCGGTTTCCAATCGACAAGGATGATTCGGATCCCGGTCAAAGTTATGTTTTCACGCTAAACGCATGGAGCGGTCGGTTGGAAGAGTTCCAAACAAGAGACGCTCACGATTCGACGATCGAGGCGAGTACATTCTTTGCATCGAGGCGGCAAAGGAAGTCGTTTGGATCGAAGTTCATTTCGAACTTGGTGTGGTTCCTAGTGTGATGGACCCATACGGTTGTATTGTGACAACAATGGGGCTATTGCTCGAGCAAAAGAACCGAGGTCTCACCAACGATCTAAACACGTACTCCACGATATCATCGATTAGAGATCATTGCTAGAGGTGATGTCGCGATCGAGAGGATTCCACAGAGCGTAACATTCTTGATCCGTTGACGAAGCCATTGTCCGTAAGAATTTTGATTCTCATGTACTCGCTTTTGGTATTAGATACCAAGGCGATTGGCTTTAGGTCAAGTGGGAGATTGTTAGAGTAGTGCCCAAAGACAATCCCTTTAGCGCTTTTTGTTCATAGTCATGTGCGGACTTTATGAATAAATAAAGAAAGGCATGTTTCATTTATTTGATATTCTTTATGAATTGATATTGATCTTTAATCAAATTAATGAAGTCCATGATATATGACATAGCATGAAGGAAATTATGATGTGATCATAATCCCGAGATTCCTATCATGTGCAATTATGTCAAGATTCTAAATTTTTCCTAGTCATAGGATTAATGAGATGGACATCATTAATCCCACGCACTAGCATATGTCATACTCCTTGATTGGATCAGCGGTGGATCTCGAAGCCGTAAATATGAGATATTTAGAGTTGACATATGGATGCTTACTAGTGGTAGTAAGTTCATTGGATGACTACCATGAGATCATCACATGGATTTAATGTCGGTGATAATCTCATCATAGCAATGGTGCAAGTATCCTTAGACTTGAGGTACTCGAGGATATCTTGAATCTTGATCACATTTTGACTTCATTCCTTGTGGCCTTCGAGAGATTACTCATAGGGTGGTGCTTGGGTGCAGTTTGAGGTATTGAAGGTAATTGAGTAGCCAATAAAGGATTCATCACTACGTGAGAATGAAGAGATACCACAACCTCTTGTCGGGATCATTACTTTAAGTCTCTGGCGAACATGACTATGTCATGAAGAGTGTCTTCATGGACATATAAAGTAATGAGTCCTCGGACAGAACTGCTTTTCACTTGGGCTAGACTTAGTCTAGTAAGAGTTGACATATTAGCCATACTCATAACCAAGTGGGGTATAGGATGATGAAAGGACTAATTGCACAAGAATTGTACATGGAAGGGTTCGTGATCCGGTTCGTGATGAATTCATCAAACCAATTACTTTCCGGTCAATTGGGGTTATGATGTGTTGCTAGATACCACTCATGACTTGCTCAGATTAATTGTTAATCTAAGTGGCCAACATAACCGAAACCTAAAGGGTCACACGATAAGAGTGACTCGGAGAATCAGTAAAATAGTAATTGGACGAGTTCCAATTATGGAGACATTAGATTAAATGGATCCCAATGGATTGGGATATGTCCCATGAGATCGCGACATCAATATTGCTAAGAAAGGTTTAGGAGTTGCATTTGACGATCGGGCCCCGATGGTTTGTAGGACCAATTCCGATTTGATTGGACTGCTTAAGCAATTATATATATTAATTAATTAAGTAAATAATTAATTAATATATATAAATATATAGCCTTGCACGTTGGAATGGGAGAAGAGATGAGAAACTTTGACTTTTCAAAGCTTATTACTTTATTCATTAAAGAAATGAATGGCCATTAATCATCCATATGTAAGCTTCTTAAGGAAGCATCTTTAATTGTTAAAGAAATACATAAGATGGCTTTTGGAAGGTGATAGCCGTAGGTTCTTGCGTGGAAGAGAAAGGAGAAAGCTTAAGAGTTAAGCTTAAGGTGATTTTGGAATTCATTTCTTCTTTTCTCAAGCAACCATCGATCTCTCTTCTCCAAAGCAAAGTTCCAGCGTGATCTCAAGCTCTCAGGGCAGGTAGGGTCTAGCAGCTCTTATTACATTCTAGCTATTCCCGGTCAAAGGTGTTTGATCCGTTAGGTTTTCGATCTCTGCGTGGATACCTTTAGAGATAGTCTCTATTGGCTATTCAGTTTGAGGTTTTCATACCGACACCGGGATCACAGGTTTCGAGAAGGTCCGGGAATAAAATTTTTGTTTCGCTCTTTGGAACATGTGATGTTCCTCCCAGGATTTTCCTACAGACTTCAGGTCAGAGGACTAAAGTCAAACCATATTGAGAATCACTAATGACATGACACCATGTAGTGTTCTCTTTGTGGGTCGGTCCAATATATTTTCTCTAACATATATCTATGTTTCTGATTTGATAACTCATATCCATGATCAGTAAAACGTGATCATCAATCAGAACACATACTAGCCGTAATTCAAATTATTGTTCCACCAATAATGATCAACCAGGGATAGTTTATAATAGTGTTATAATGCTTATGGTTTTATTATCAAGTCACTTACTTGATGAAATAAGTCTAATATCATTCATGGAACATAAATCACATTACATAAACAACATACATGCATATATAAAAGGAATACCTCATAATATATTATTAACAAGTCATAGTGTTAATACATGAATCACATATATGTCCATTAGCCTAAGGCACACTACTAACACATTCTGTTATGTCAAGTGCATGTCGACTCTGTTAAAGGCTTCTCCTGCCTACCCGCTAGTGGCATGGAGCTCCTTCATAGACTCCCTCATGTTTATGAACTATGCAAAGCCATTATGTGGGTTTATGATAGTCCATTTTATTATTTCTGGAGATTCGCAAGAACTCCCTATGGACCTACCTAAACCATTTTGATTGCTTATGTGTTTATGATTTGTTGACAAGTTTGATGAATACATGCTTATGTGATTATGAATTGTTTGACAAGTTGAGAATTTGAGAAACACGTTTTTTTATAAATTCAATGTGAATTTACTATGACAATGAATATTTTCAATAGTTTTGCTTGTTCTCTGTTATAAACTTGTTACCCACAAGCTTTTAACTTCGCCTTACTCTGTCCCCATGTCCAGGTAATGAGTAAGAGATCGAGTGAGCGAGAGGCAAGACATCACTCCAAATTTGCATATTTTATGTTTTAAGTTAGTTTTTGGAAAGAAAAATGCTTTAGTTGCATTTCAAATATTACTTGTTCAAGTATACTTTGTGTTGTTGTTATGAGACAAATGTTGTATTGTGGTTTGAAATGCCCATTAAAGCTTTGTAAAACTCTTATCTTTTAATGTTAATGAAATATGAATTATGTATGGATGATGTTGTGTTGAAATTAGGTATACTTGAAGAAGTTATCAACTTGAGATGATGAATTTTGAACATGAATTGTTGTTATATACAAGTGAGATGTTATGGAAAAGAAAGATCGGATTTTGTGAATGATGAGAATTAGTTGTAAGTGATCAATCAAATAAGTAGAGATTAGAGAGTTTAATGAAGTAAAGTTGGTAGTTGAGTGGTTATGAAATGATGTAGCATTAGAGGAAGTGAATTTGAGACAATTTAGAGTGAAAGTAAGGTTAGAATAGATGTAGAAACCTTTACGAAGGCTCTTAAGTGAAATTTGTCCCACCTATCTCCATTGGACGGACCTTAGGTCCACTAAACGGACCTTCTCGAGTCTAGAAAGACCCTAGCCTCACCCATGTCCATTAAATGGACATTAAATCCTTTAAATGGGCCCTCACAGGTTTGGAAAACAATTTAGCCCCATTTATGTTTGTTTTGGTGTAGTATATGTCCGTTTAACAGACATTTACTGTACACTTTCAGAAATTCACGATTTTGATCCTCTAAATGGAAAACACTCTTTGGGGTCTTTACAAAAGTTGTAGAACTAGATCTCTTCGAAACCATCCTATATTGAACTTAATCCGACATCTCTAGTGAAAGTTATGCCAATTGTCCCAAAATAGGTATAATATGATTAAGGACATAATCATAAGAATGGATTGTCGTATATCAATTAATCAAATAGGGATTTTTGGGATGGTATGAGAATGAAGATGAATCGATGATGGCTAATGAGATTTCATTGAAATAACCCTATAGGGTAATGCGCTCATGTTTGATGACTCAAGAGTTGGGCTCCGAAAGCGGGGTCCAATAGTAAACAATAATTCCATGTTTTATATCTAATCACAACATCATGAAAATGATTCCATGCAACATTATAATTGTTGAAACCTTCACTAAGTACTTATCTTTTAGTTAATTTATTATGATAAACATGCAATATAATTTTTTTTGTTAATACCATTAACAACATTAGAAAGAACAATTTGATTGCTAGTAAGGTGATCAAGTCACATAAGAGGAGGTGAATTATATATAATTGCTTTTTGCATTATTTGAAAACTAATGGATGAATTGCCTACTCTAATGAATGATTATGAAACAAATTCATATATAACAACCCTAAAATAATCATACTAATAATTGAAAAGAGTAGAAAAAGAGATAAATTAATTTATAATGGTTCGACTAAAGAACCATTGACCTATGTCCATTCCCCAAGCTTCATTGAAGAATTCACTATCATCTTCTTCTAGTGGGTGAAGAGGAATCCTCTGTATGATATCTTTGTTACAAAGAACAAAGAGGAACTCTTATAATCATCTTGCTTTTCCCTTAGGTAAAAAGTAACACTTTGTAGATCTTGTTTAAAGTTAAGAGGAACCCTTATAAATGTAACATCCTGTTACTGATGTGATGGGCATATCTGTAGATTGGGACGGGTTAGGATTTCATACTGCATTCTATTGATTGAGCATTCATTGACCTCTAATTATAGAGGAATGAGTTACTTGCACATGCATTTATAGGTACATGCATTCATGGCTTTTTCCGGCATTTAATTGTGAACATGAATTGGTTAGATTGAGAAATTAGGAATAATTGGGTTTGAATAATTGATTTAGAGTGGTTTAAGAGTATTTGGCAGTTGATAATGACCTATAGGAAATTTTCTGAAAATTCGGGAGAAAATGCCTTGATCGAAAATTTTTTAGTGACAGACCGGTTGACCGTATGGTACCAAAATAATTGTCCAATGGCAATGGAAAATTAGATTTACGCTATTAGGAATAAAAATGTTGAGCCATTGGAATTTAGAGACTGAAATTTAATGGATTTGAGGACTTATGTCTTATGAGCTTTAGGTTAAAAATCAACCTTTATATACCTTAGGTTTTGAATATTGCAAAAAGGCATCTTCTCTTTACCACAAGTGCGTTGTTCTTCCTCCTTCTTCTTTGGTGATTTCGTTTCCCCCTTCACGATCCTTGCTTGCTTGCTTTCCGTTGGGCAAAGTTTAGCTTGATCCCTGAGAGAATGAAGATTGGTGAGAGTTTAAAGGTTAACCGTGGGTGTTAGAGGAAGGAAATAGGGTTGCGGAAGTTTTGAAGATTTGAGTTTCGATTGGTAAGCTTAAGGGCTTTGATATTGTTATTTATTGAGTTTGATGCATTTATGGTATTTATTGTGAAAGATTGGGTAGTTAAGAGTGAGTTATTGCTGGTTTTAGAGAGAGAAATGAGAAAAATTCGATCGGAGAAGATGAAGGAGACCCGCACGTCGTGACGTTTGATAGAGGCCTCGCCGCGATGAGTAAATGAGTACTCGCCGCGACGAGCGAAAGCCATCGCCAAGACGAGCATGGCGAGCGTTTTCCACGCCGCGGTGAGCGACCCTTTGTACGTCGCGGCGAGGATCAAATTTCTGAATGGATGTATTTTAATTTATGGAGTATAACTGATGGTGTAGACCTCCAATTGAGGTGATTCTTGATTCGTTATGAACCAGAGAAAGAGGTCTACAATTGAGGAAAAGAATGAAAGTTAGAATTTAATTTAGTATGGTCTCACTCATAGAGGAAAAGTCGATTATATTTCCTATTGCAACCTAAGAATTGTATTATGATAATTGGAGTATAAATTGGGGTCTTCAATGGATGATTTTGACCCAATGAATAGGTTTTCTTGGGAATTACTATAGGGTGTATGATATAGCAAAATTGGGTTTTGGCGCCAGAAAATCATGAACATGCATCGTACTTATTTTCATTAAGACATATGCATCATTGAATTGTTTTGACTGAGCATCTAGTAATGGGAAATTATTTAACTATTATAGAGGCACCGTTGGATCATCATTCTACGGATATTGCTGGGACTTCCAGGCAGTAGCTCGGAAGTTACAGGTGAGTAACCTAGTTGGTTCCTCAATTTCTGATTGTTAAATGTTCTGTGTAAACTGTTTGCAAATGTGAATTGTATGATTACGGGAATGGTTAGGATCGAAATGCATGCTTTTGATAAATTGGGTTTGACTGCTACGTGATTATGAGAAATTGTGATAAATGGGCTTTTATAGCCATATGACTGTGAATTATTGAGCATTTGCATTTCATGCATAAATGTAAGAACAGATAATGAACGTTGTGACTAGAGTCGCCATTAATACTGAAAGGAGCCTTGAGCTCGAACACTGTCACTGAACCGGGCCTCGAGCTCGAGGGGAGTTAGTGCATCGTGCATGAGGGCTCTCCTACTCCCTAGACACGTCCACTGAACATTGATTACTGATTTAGCGCTCGGTCACAACATTGAAATAAACTAGAAAAGAGTCACATATGCATTGCATACAAATGAGTTAACTGATTTGTGATAATTAGTGAGTTCTGTGATGCCATGAGAAATTACAAACTGTTATATGATATTTGAATGTTACTATGATGTGCTGTACGCAATTTGCGTAATGCATGAATTGAGTGAACCATCGATGATGGTTTCTCATTGAGTTCGCAAACTCACCAAAAATTGCATCTATTTTTCAGGACTGATAGATTAGACTCCTAGCTCCAAAGATAGACTTTTCCTGCCGTGTGAGCGCGTTAGCAAGAGAAGTGATGGCACACAGGTCGGTCAGTTGGGATTGATTTTGAGGATGACATAGTATAGACTTTTGTATCGGTTTCCTTTTTGGAGTATTGTATTTAGACCGTAGGGAACTGATAGACTTGTCTATATTTCTGTTTGATGTTATGAAATGAGAAAAGCATTATGGTTTTAAAACTCAGTGGTTTTGATATTGCAGTTTTATTATATTGATGCCATATGGATTATAGAAATGATAGAGCGTAGTGCACCCTTATTGTGGGATATGCGTCGGACGACCCACGGGCGACCCGGTGCGTACCCTGCGATAAAGGGGTGCGACATTTAGGTGGTATCAGAGCATAGTTTGGCATCTTATGGGCATAGTGTATTTTTAGGCTTGAATTACAGTGAAAAAAGCAGAAATTGATCAAATTCTTGTTTGTTGTAGGTCATCCGTTCTTGGAGATCAAGTTGATCAACCAGCTGACCTAGGATCAGTGGGAGCTAGTAGGGAGTTCTCTATGCCTCATTCTGAGGAGTTGCCTCCTAGAGTTCATGTGAGACGGGAGAGGAGGTATGACCGACTGTGCAAGCAGGGGGCTGTTGATTTCTATGGCGATCTGAGACCTGCTGAGGTGAGGATGGTGGAAGGATGAGAGAGTCCTCGATCGGATGGGCTGCGACTCGATGGCGTTTGATTATCGATCTCTCTCCTCTGGTCCCGCTTATCGGTGGTGAAAAGCATCCCGGTAGTACCACCGGACCACATGATTCGACATAGGAAAATTTTTGAGAGCCTTAGGACAATTATATGCCCAAGGTTTATTTGGAGATGAAGATCAGGAGTTTTGGAGTTGAGGCGAATTGACGGCGGTGGTGAGTACAAGGTGAGGTTGAATGGTGATGGGGTATCTCTTTATTACGATTACTCTTGAGTGACAGTGTCGAGATTTGAGGACTCAATCTGGAGATCCGTGCAGATTAGCCCGATCGACATGGGCACTTTATCGAGTTGAGGGCCGCTGCGGTCGGATCGGCGACCCGAGACAGTCGGTGAGACTAGTCTGGGGTCTCGAGACGAGTTAGGATGAGGCTGATGCAGGGTCCAAGCGAGAGACGAGTGACGATCGAGGCGGTGTTAGTAGAGGGTACAATAAGCGCCAGAGCAGGCCCTTCAGGTCCTTTGGAGGAGCTAGACAACTAGATCTGGATTTGGGCGAGGCAGATTTATGCTGATTGGTAGTGGCGATGGCGATGCAGAGAGGTTGAGGAAGTTTCCTCCAGTCTGTGAGCATTGTGAGAGGAGACACAGTGGAGAGTATCGGTGGCTGACTAGAGCTTGTCTTAGGTGCGGCTCGATGGACCACTTGGTTAATAATTGCCCCGACACCTTGGGAGCTCAGTCTATTATGACTGGGAGATCTGGCAGCAATACCACGGTGTAGCAGAGCCATGGAGGTGGTTCGGGATGGAGGGGCCAAGGTCGAGGCCGAGGCCGAGCTGAGGGGTCCGTAGTGAGGACTGAGGGACTGAGCAGCAGACAGCAGTCCCAGGCTAGAGTCTATGCCATGACTCGGCATGAGGCTCAGGATTCCCCAGATGTTGTTGCGGGTATGCTTCTGATTTCTGGCTTTGAAGCATATGCATTGTTGGATCCTGGATCCACTCATTCATTTATCGCACCGCATATGGCATGTAGATTGCATGGGGATAGGAGAGATTACCGCGTGGGCTAGAGGTGAGTACACCTCTGGTAGTCTGTTATTTTAGGTGAGGTGCGCAAAGGTGCCCGATTGATTGATCGGGCGACTTTAAATCTGAACTTGATTATATTGCCTCGAGGAGATAGATGTGATTTTGGGGATGGGTGGTTGGTAGCATAGGGCCGTCATGGATTATACCAAGGAGGTTGTATTAGAGTCTCTGGTCATTGAGTAGCATTTTTTCGAGGAGTTAGTCGGCGATGCCAGCCGGGATGATTTCCTTTACGAGTGCCACGAGGTTGATCACGAGGTGGATGTGAGGCTATCGGCCCGTGTTGTGGATACGAGTTGAGTAGAGATTGTAGGATATTCCTGTGATCAGGAAATTTTTCGATGTGTTCCCCGATGAGTTACCGGGTTTATCGCGGATCGGAGGCGAAGTTTGTGATTGACCTCGTTCAGTACTGCTCCTATATCTATACCTCCATATAGGATGGCACGGTGGGCGAGGGAGCTTAAGGCTCGATTAAGAGGAGCTTCTAGTTAAGGGGTTCATTAGGCCCAGTGTTTCGCCATGGGGAGCTCCGGTGCTGTTTGTGAAGAAAAAGGACGGGACTCTGAGATTGTGCATCGACTATAGGCAATTGAATCAGGTGACAGTGAAGAATAAGTATCCACTGCCTAGGATCGATGATTTATTTGATCAGTTACAGGGGGCTCGAGTATTCACTAAGTTGGACCTGCGATCGGGTTATTATCAGTGGAGGATTGCAGAGGCCGATGTGCCTAAGAGTGCCTTTAGGAGCAGGTATGGGCATTTCGAGTTCTTAGTAATGCCGTTTGGGTTGACTAATGCCCCAGCAGCTTTCATAGCCTTGATGAATAAGGTTTTTCAGCCTTACCTGGATCAGTTTGTGATAGTATTCATTGATGACGTTTTGGTGTACTCGAGGAGTAGACAGGAGCACACTGAGCATCTGAGGATTGTTCTGTAGGTTATGAGAGAGAGACAGTTGTATGCCAAATTCACTAAATGTGAATTCTGGCTCGATGAGGTTGTATTTCTGGGGCACATTGTGTCTGGTGAGGGTATCCAGGTGGATCCTTACAAGATAGAGGCAGTGAGGAATTGGGAGGCTTCGAGGAATGTGTCAGAGATGCGAAGTTTCCTCGGATTAGCAGGTTATTATCGGAGGTTCATCGAGGGGTTTTCACTGATCTCAACCCCTTTGACAAAACTTCTGAGGAAGAGTGTGCCGTTCAGATGGACTGAGGAGTGCCAGAAGAGCTTTGAGGAGCTGAAACATCGGCTGACTACTGCACCGATGTTAGGCATTCCATCTGGGATTGAAGGCTATGTGGTGTACAGCGATGCTTCGCATCAGGGACTGGGATGTGTATTGATACAACATGGCAGAGTGATAGCTTATGCCTTGAGACAGTTGAGGTCTCACGAGGTGAATTATCCAGTGCACGATTTGGAGTTAGCTGCAGTTGAATTTGCTCTGAAGATTTGGAGACATTATTTATATGGGGAGACGTTCCAGATTTTCACTGATCATAAGAGTTTGAGGTATCTGTTGAGTCAGAGAGAGTTGAATCTGAGACAGAGGAGATGGATAGAGTTACTTAAGGATTATAACTGCACGATTGAGTATCATCCAGGGAAGGCCAATATGGTGGCAGATGCATTGAGCAGGAGATCTCACATCAGTGCAGCTCAGATTCAGATTTGGAGATTGCCTGGTCTGATTTAGTTGAGAGCTCTTAATGTGCAGATGGATTTGGCTCAGGATGGAGCTCTGATTGCTACTCTGAGGCTTAGGCCGATGTTGCATGACAGGATCAGGAGAGTTCAGGACCAGGATCCTGTGTTGGTGAGATTGATGGATAGAGTAAGATCTGATTCGACTACCGATTTTGAGTTGAGAGAGGGGACATTGTGGATGGGACAGAGATTATGTGTTCCAGATGTTGATGATTTGAGATGTGAGATTCTAGAGGAGGCGCATTTGGCTACCTATGCTATGCATCCTGGTACGACCAAGATGTATAATACGCTTAAGTTGCATTTCTGGTGGCCAGGCATGAAGAGGTGGGTGGCAGAGTATGTTTCCAGGTGTTTGATGTGCCAGCAGGTTAAGGCTGAGCACCAGGCTCTAGTAGGGAAATTGCATTCGTTACCCATTCTGGAGTGGAAATGGGAACGAATTACGATGAACTTTATTATGGGGCTGCCTAGGACGCCGAGACAGCATGACGCTATCTGGATCATAGTGGACCAATTGACTAAATCGGCTCACTTCTTGCCAGTGAGGGAGAGCAATACTCTCGATCAGTTGGCCCAAAAGTATGTGGCAGAGATTGTGCGGCTACATGGGGTTTCGTTGTCGATAGTCTCAGACAGGGATCCCAGATTTACTTTGAGGTTTTGGAAGAGCCTGCAGATTGCTATGGCTACTAGGTTGAATTTCAGTACATCATTTCATCCTCAAACAGATGGGCAGAGTGAGAGGACGATTAAGACTGCTGAGGATATGCTTCGGGCTTGTGTATTGGAGTTCAGAGGAGCATGGGATCAGTATTTAGCTCTGATCGAGTTTGCATATAATAACCAGTATCAGAGTAGTATCGGGATGGCACTGTATGAGGCTTTATATGGGCGAGAGTGTTGATCGCCACTGTATTGGGATGAAGAGGGTATGAGGACGATTGAGGATCCCGAGCTGATTCAGGACACTGTAGATAAGGTGAGACTGATTCGGAATCGCATTAAGGTAGCTCAGGATAGACAGAAGAGTTATGTGGATCAGCATCGACGAGAGATGGAGTACAGTGTGGGAGACAGAGTGTTCCTCCGGGTGTCACCTTGGAGAGGAGTTATGAGATTTGGCCGGAAGGGCAAGTTGAGCCCTCGGTATATTGGTCCTTATGAGATCCTTGAGAGGATAGGACATTTGGCTTATAGATAGGCATTGTCGAGTGAGATGTCCCAGTTCCATAATGTATTTCATGTTAGTATGTTCCGACGGTACCGATCAGACTCGACTCATGTGATTCTGGCTCAGGAGATTGAGGTGGCCAGTAATTTGAGTTATGTCGAGGAGCCGGTACAGATTGTGGGATCACGGGTCAAGCAGTTAAGGAACATGGTGATTCCATTGGTGAAACTCCTTTAGAAAAACCACTCATCTGAGGAAGCAACTGGGGAGACTGAGGAGCATATGAGGAGTCAGTATCCTCATCTATTCGATCGGACAGGTATGAAATTTCGGGACGAAATTTTTTTTAGGAGGGGAGAATTGTAACATCCCGTTACTGATGTGATGGGCATATCGGTAGATTGGGCGGGTTAGGATTTCATACTGCATTCTATTGATTGAGCGTTCATTGACCTCTAATTATAGAGGAATGAGTTACTTGCACATGCATTTATAGGTACATGCATTCATGACTTTTTCCGGCATTTAATTGTGAACATGAATTGGTTAGATTGTGATTTGATTGAGAAATTAGGAATAATTGGGTTTGAATAATTGATTTAGAATGGTTTAAGAGTATTTGGCAGTTGATAGTGACCCATAGGAAATTTTCTGAAAATTCGGGAGAAAAAGCCCGGACCGGAAATTTTTTAGTGACAGACCGGTTGACCGTATGGTACCAAAATAATTGTCCAATGGCAATGGAAAATTAGATTTACGCTGTTAGGAATACAAATGTTGAGCCATTGGAATTTAGAGACTGAAATTTAATGGATTTGAGGACTTATGTCTTATGAGCTTTAGGTTAAAAATCAACCTTTATATACCTTAGGTTTTGAATATTGCAAAAAGGCATCTTCTCTTTACCCTAGGGCACATTGTTCTTCCTCCTTCTTCTTTGGTGATTTCGTTTCCCCCTTCACGATCCTTGCTTGCTTGCTTTCCGTTGGGCAAAGTTTAGCTTGATCCCTGAGAGAATGAAGATTGGTGAGAGTTTAAAGGTTAACCGTGGGTGTTAGAGGAAGGAAATAGGGTTGCGGAAGTTTTGAAGATTTGAGTTTCGATTGGTAAGCTTAAGGGCTTTGATGTTGTTATTTATTGAGTTTGATGCATTTATGGTATTTATCGTAAAAGATTGGGTAGTTAAGAGTGAGTTATTGCTGGTTTTAGAGAGAGAAATGGGAAAAATTCGATCGGAGAAGATGAAGGAGACCCGCATGTCGTGACGTCTGATAGAGGCCTCGCCGCGACGAGTAAATGAGTACTCACCGCGACGAGCGCACTCGTCGCGATGAGCAGGGTAAAGCCATCGCCGCGACGAGCATGGCGAGTGTTTTCCACGCCGCGACGAGCGATCCTTTGTACGCCACGATGAGGGTCAAATTTCTGAATGGATGTATTTTAATTTATGGAGCATAACTGATGGTGTAGACCTCCAATTGAGGTGATTCTTGATTCGTTATGAACTAGAGAAAGAGGTCTACAATTGAGGAAAAGAATGAAAGTTAGAATTTAATTTAGTATGGTCTCACTCATAGAGGAAAAGTCGATTATAGTTCCTATTGCAACCTAAGAATTGTATTATGATAATTGGAGTATAAATTGGGGTCTTCAATGGATGATTTTGACCCAATGAATAGGTTTTCTTGGGAATTACTATAGGGTGTATGATATAGCAAAATTGGGTTTTGGCGTCGGAAAATCATGACCATGCATCGTACTTATTTTCATTAAGACATATGCATCATTGAATTGTTTTGACTGAGCATCTAGTAATGGGAATTATTTAACTGTTATAGAGGCACTGTTGGATCGTCATTCCACGGATATTGCTGGGACTTCCAGGCAGTAGCTCGGAAGTTACAGGTGAGTAACCTAGTTGGTTCCTCAATTTCTGATTGTTAAATGCTCTGTGTGAACTATTTGCAAATGTGAATTGTATGATTACGGGAATGGTTAGGATCGAAATGCATGCTTTTGATAAATTGGGTTTGACTGCTACGTGATTCTGAGAAATTGTGATAAATGGGCTTTTATAGCCATATGACAGTGAATTATTGAGCATTTGCATTTCATGCATAAATGCATGAACAGATAATGAACGTTGTGACCAGAGTCGCCATTAATACTGAAAGGAGCCTTGAGCTCGAACACTGTCACTGAACCGGGCCTCGAGATCGAGGAGAGTTAGTGCATCCTGCATGAGGGCTCTCCTACTCCCTAGACGCGTCCACTGAACACTGTTTACTGATTTAGCGCTCGGTCACAACACTGAAATAAACTAGAAAAGAGTCACATATGCATTGCATACAAATGAGTTAACTGATTTGTGATAATTAGTGAGTTCTGTGATGGCATGAGAAATTGCAAACTGTTATATGATATTTGAATGTTACTATAATGTGCTGTACGCAATTTGCGTAATGCATGAATTGAGTGAACCATCGATGATGGTTTTTCATTGAGTTCGCAAACTCACCCAAAATTGCATCTATTTTTCAGGACTGATAGATTAGACTCCTAGCTCCAGAGATAGAATTTTCCTGTCGTGTGAGCGCGTTGGCAAGAGAAGTGATGACACATAGGTCGGTCAGCTGGGATTGATTTTGAGGATGACATAGTATAGACTTTTGTATCAGTTTCCTTTTTGGAGTATTGTATTTAGACCGTAGGGAATTGATAGACTTGTCTATATTTCTGTTTGATGTTATGAAATGAGAAAAGCATTATGGTTTTAAAACTCAGTGGTTTTGATATTGCGGTTTTATTATATTGATGCCATGTGGATTATAGAAATGATCGAGCGTAGTGCACCCTTATTGTGGGATATGCGTCTGATGACCCACAGGCGACCCGGTGTGTACCCTGCGGTAAGGGGGTGCTACAATAAATGACCTAAAAAATTTTATTCAACTATAACAATTGCATAACCATGCAAACCGAACCATTTTTCTCTTGCTCACACTAATGAACAAAGACTCATCATATATTATATGATGTATGGATTACGTACATATACTTTTATGGAAATTTTTAGTATTTTACTATACCTTTTATATGAATTATCATGATTTGATACTTAATTAGTTTTATTTGTGCTGTTAGCTAATTTCAAAGAAAAGTTACATTGGGAGTCATTTTGTTTAAAAATTAAGAAGACGTGTACATTAAATTAAAAGGAAGATTTACCTTTGTCTAAACACGGTCTTAGAAATAAGCGTGCTATAGCATGTATCCCTTTTAGAACATGGAAAGTAGGAGAGAAGATTGAACACGGTCTCATGCGTTCTCTTGTTTAGAAACAGGGTTAAAAGAAATATTCTAATACATGAGCATGTTAGAGTCGATGTTAACTAGAAATAAATATATAGTGTTTGACACAGTCTTAAACACATATATGTTAGAGCTTATATTATTTTCTGAATTTTAAGATTAAAGTTGCAGTGCTGAACATGGATTGATTCCACATTATGTTCACCACCAACTTACACTATATAAGATTATGAACCCGAGCTTTTAAGTTAGGCTTTTAGTTTAGAGAGTTTTTAGCTAGGCATTTACTAGCTAAAGAGAGAGAAATCCTAAGATAAGACTCCCATTTATAATTAACTAGAAAAGAAATATGAGATCATTCTAATAAAGTAGAAAGCACTTAAAGGTTGAGAATCACATCAAAGAAAACCTCTCTTATGATTTCTACAATGTTTCTATTTATGTTTATTATTTCAAGGATGATGCATAACTAACTTTATTGATGTCTATATAAGAACCTAGTAATGTTTTCCATGGATTGATTTTATTTATTTTATTGAAGAATTTATGCTTGTGATTTATAAAAGTTAGCATTTAATAATGATTTATAAAAGTTGGCATTTAATCAAATCTTAATTTTCATATAGCAGATAACTTATTTATAGAATAACAATGGCATTGACATTAGGAGTTCTATGTAGTATTATATATTGGTTTTATAAAATTGATAGCAATTTTAGAAAATAAAATTTAATTTAAGCCACAAAAATCATACTAGGTAAGCAATTCAATTACAAGGATAAAAGAGCAATAGCAGTTAGAGGTGATTAAATCTTTTTTTAAAATTAAATATGAAAGTTCTAAACATTCCAATTAGATAGAAGATATTGTTCTTCCTGGACTCTATGCTTGTGAATGCTAATTTGATATATAATGAAGTATATGTGTTGATTATAAAATTGTTCATTAAAGAGGTGTTTGTCCTAGAAAATGCAATTGTTTCTCTCATCGCCTATGACTATAACCACGGAAGATAAGGATATATAGAAACACTATTTTACATCTTTAGGATGGATAATTGTTAAGCACCAAGTTTTGATGTTGTTTAAGTCATTTAGAGTATCAATAATTAAGCATCTGCTTAGTATTACTTTCTAAATGTCACTGGTAAACTTGCATCTGAATAATAAGTGACCTAAACTTTCTTAAGCATTTCTGTATGGTGAACACCAGTTAGTAAGATTCAAAAATTTGGCTAGGTTAATAACAATTTATAGCTTGTTTTTCGTGATAGGCCATAAAGTGATGGAAACTTGTGGATGAAGATGCCTAAATCACACCACCTTCATCCATGGTATGATTACTAAATCACAGAGTAGAACGTTTATGAATGATTGGTTAGTAAAAATTCCATTAGAGGTGTGTTTCCAAATGAATTTGTCTCCATATCCTATTATTGCAATGAATTTAGGTCTAAATATTACTCTCATCTTGAGAATTGTTTTCAAAGTAGAAGAGGGATATTGCTTCACATATAGACTCCATATACTCCTATTTTTAATGAAATAATTATGTATCCATTTTCACAAGATTGATTACTTGTCAAAAATGAGTCTCTGCAATCTTTTACCTAGCATAATAGTGTTTATGGTTTTAAGAGAGCATATACCAAGATCCCTATGGCTTTTGGGGATGCAAACTTCACTCCATTTCAAATGTTGGCCCCCAAATTTTTTCTTAATTAATAAGTATGATTTATATTAATTATGAGGTCTTTATGAAAGTTTGTGGAGTTAATTATTATATTGATGTAAGAAAGATTTTATGATATAGGATTGATTGAATTAAAGTGTTAAGTTATAAGAATATTCAAGGGTATTTTTGGCAAGAAACTTAAGGTTAAAAGAACCTAAGCTTATAAGGAAGGGCAAGGTGGAATTTTCTCAATCATTAAAGGTAAAATGGGAAGAAAGAAATGTTGTCTTCTTCTTCAAGAAGGGAAAAACGAAAATAGGAGAGAAAGAAGAGAAATAACAAATCAAAGAGAGAAAGAAGAGAGATTTCAGTGGTTGAGAGAAAAGAAGAGAGTTGAGCTAGGGTTTCTTCATTTCTTAGCTTTTGAGAGAGATTTTGAAGTGGTTCAAGAAGAGAAAAAGGTAGAGGAAGAGAAGAGCTTCCATTTGAGCCAAAGATCTCTTCATTTGGTGAAGAATCAAGGTAAGATCATTTTGAATCTTTTGCATTTTTGGAAGGATTTTAGTTCATGGAATTTAGAAAATATATGGGTTTAAGTATTCTAGTTCCAATTTTAGTGATTGTGTTTTGTGCGATTTTCAATTGAAAACCCTATTGAGTGAGATTTTTGTTATTGTAAAAGGAAATCAAGAAAGATAAGAGAAGCAAGAGTAGAGACATTTTGATCAAGTCTTTAAGCAAGGAAATCAAGGTGGGTACATGTTTATAATAGAGTAAATAAGCCACTAATATTTTCTTAGCATCAAAGAAGTTTAATGATTTCAATTGCATCATAAGTGTTGCATTTATTGCTTTTGGATGATTTGAGAAATTATTACATGATGTTACATGAATTTGTGTGATGATTGATAAAAAGACTTTGAAAGTGATTTTTTTAAAAGATAACATGTTTATGAAATCATGTTTTTGAAATATCTCATGTCTATGAAAAGTCAAGATTAACAAAGATGCCATTTTAGGCAATATGTTTACAAGATGTGAAATACATGATTATGTGGGTTTGTGGTAGTCCCCCAAGTTAAGTCAAGTGTACTTCGACAAAAAGGTTTCCTCCTCCTGCCTGCTAGTGACATGGAGCTCCTTCATAGACTTCCATAAGTTCACGGCTATGCAAAATCATTATGTAGGATTGCGTTAGCACGTTCTATTCATGGCTACATAGGACCCTTAAGGAAAATGTGTAGTACGTTTTGTTTTGGATCCACCCAAACCATTATGATGTGCTTATGTGCTTATCATATGTGAACAAGTTTGATGCATTTAAGTTTTGAAATTTCAGAAGTTGAGAAATATGTGTTTTATGAACTCAATGAGGATTGTCCATGACAAGTGAATGTTTTCAAAGGTTTTGATTATTTTTCTATTATAAACTGTTACCCACTTTCAAGCTCACCCCCTTTTTTATCCCATCTCCAGGTGATAGCTAAGAAATCAAGTGATCAAGAGCCTAAAGGAATTACTCCAAATTTTCTTATTTTGTATCTTGAGTAGGTTTTGGGAAAGCACAATGTTTTAGTCGCATTTCAATAATCTTTTGTAATTTGAGATTTTGAGACGATGATGTAATGTGGCTTGAAATGGTATTAAAGATTTGTAAAACTTTATTCTTTTGATGCCAATGAAATATGAATGGTGTATGGATGATGTGAGTTGAAATTAGATATATGTGAAGAAGTTATCAACTTGAGTTGAAGATTTTGAACATGAATTGTCATATATATATATATATAAGTGAGATGTTATGGAAAAGGAAAATAGGAATTATGACTGATCAGATGTAGTTAAAGCTTAAGAGTCAACTGAGTTGAGATTTGAGAGATTAATGAAGTCAATTTGGTAGTTGAATGGTTACGCTCAAGACATTACAAGTTTGTACAGTGCAAATTTCAATTCTTTCATAAGGGTAAAATTCATGTTCTAACTTTAGGAGAAACATTGTATTGATCTAGGTTGAATTAGACAAAGTTGTCTTCTAGAAAGTTGTAGCTTATCTTTCTAGCTTTCCAATGGTATATAGTATGAAATTTTTGGACATCAAAGTTGAAAGTTACGAACATTATAAGTTGAGATGCTCAGGAGTGTAGTTTACTTTATTTTATGTTGACCTTCTGCTTCTTCTTAGGTTGACTTCTACTTTTTCTTATGTTGACATTTTTGCTTCTTCTTAGGTTGACTGCTGCTTCTTCTTATGTTGACCTTCAACTTCTTCTTAGGTTGACTTCTGCTTCTTCTTATATTGACCTTCTGCTTTTTTTTAGGTTGACTCCTGCTTCTTCTTATGTTAACCTTCTGTTTCTTCTTAGGTTGACTTCTGTTTCTTCTTATGTTGACCTTCTTCTTCTTTTTAGGTTGACTGCTACTTCTTCTTATGTTGACCTTCTGCTTCTTCTTAGGTTGACTTTGTAAGTGTAAGTCGACTTGTGTGCTTATGCAAGGCGACTTACACATGTCCAGTACCAATAAGTCGACTTGTACATTGGGTAAGTCGACTTATTCAAGGATGGTACTGTTAATTTGTGCCCTAAAGGCAATCCCCTTTAGCGCGTTTTATTCAAAGTCATGTGCAGACTTTATGAATAAATAAAGAAAGGCATATTTCATTAATTTGATGTTCATGAACATTGTTTATGAATTGATATTGATCTTTAAATCGAATTAATGAAGTCCATGATATATGACATAGCATGAAGGAAATTATGATGTGATCATACTACTGAGATTCCTATCATGTGAAATTATGTCAAGATCTAAATTATCCTAGTCATAGGATTAACGAGAATGGACATCGTTAATCCGGATAGACTAGTTCATGTCATACTCCTTGATTGGATCAGCGGTGGATCTCGAAGCTGTAAATATTGAGATATTTAGATTTGACATGTGGATGCTTACTAACAATAGTAAGTACATTGGATGACCGCCATGAGATCATCACATGGATGTCCTATTTAAATGTCGTTGATAATCTCATCATAGCAATGGTGCAAGTATCCTTAGACTTGAGGTACTCGAGGATATCTTGAATCTTGATTACGTCTTTGACTCCATTCCTTGTTGCCTTCCGGAGGTCGCTCATAGGGTGGTGATTGGGTGCGACTTGAGGTATTCAAGGTAATTGAGTAGCCAATAAAGGATTCACCACTTCATTAGCGGAAGAGATACCCATGGCCTCTTGTCGGGATCATTACTTGGAAATCTCTGGCGAGTAATATGTCATGAAGAGTGTCTTCATTGACATATAAAGTAATGAGTCTAAGGCGAGAACCGATATCACTGAGCTAGACTCGATCTAGTGAGAGTTGACACTAGACCATACTCATAACCAAGTGGGGTATAGGATGGGGAAAGGACAAATTGCACGGTAATTGTCATGGAAAGGTTCGTGATATGGTTCCCGATGAGCATAGGGTTCATTAGTCAAACCAATTACTTTACGGTCAATTGGGGGTCATGATGTGTTGCTAGGCGCCATGACTTGCTCAGATTAAGTGTTAATCTAAGTGGCCAACATAACCGGGAACCTAATGGGTCACACGCATAAGAGTGGCTCGGAAGATTTGTAAAATAGTTTTGGATAGTGATCCAATAAATGGAGAGCAATAGAAATAAATGGATCCCGATGAGATTGGAATATGTCCCGATGAGATCGCGACATCAGCATTGCTGAAAAGGGTCTCCGGCGATTTTTCGATGCATCGGCCTGGCGAGGCGGTAGGACCGACCCCAGTATGACTGGACCGCTTCAGCATTAATATATATATATTTATTGATTAATTAATTAAAGAATTAATTAATTGATTAATATATATATATAGATGGACGTTGATAAGCTTTGGAGGATAAGACTTTGACTTAGTCAAAGTAATGACTCACCATTCATTTAATGCCATTAGTGACTAACGTGTATGGCTCTCATTTTCTTGCCCATTTAATGTCTTCAAAAGTTGAAGATATGAATAGAAGGCAAGTAGTGGCCGTGCGTGAGTTGAAGAAAAAAGGCAAAGCTTAAGAGTTAAGTTTTATATAAAACGTGTTTTTAAGCCTCTCTCATCTTACACACGTTGGTGAAGCTCACAAACTCACCTCCATGGTCTCCTCAATGTCTTCAACT
Source organism: Erythroxylum novogranatense (assembly GCA_029891385.1). NCBI lineage: Eukaryota > Viridiplantae > Streptophyta > Magnoliopsida > Malpighiales > Erythroxylaceae > Erythroxylum > Erythroxylum novogranatense. The sequence goes on along the minus strand of CM057233.1, from coordinate 27,977,098 downwards.
AGTTTATGAGATAAATAACTTGAAGACTTGAGTGGTAGATGGTCGTGGGAGGCTATAGAGAGTGAAAAAGCTTAAGGGTTAAGTTGCTTGAAAAATTGTTTATCAAGTTCTCTCACAATCGTGATACATGGTCTCTTCTCTTCCAAGGCTTCAGAATCGTCTCCTATAGCTCTCCAAGGACAAAGGTAAGGTCTAGCAGCCTTTAATTTGTTCTAGCTATTTTCGGGTCAAAAGAGTTTGTCCCGGTTAGGTTTTCCGACCTCTGCGTGGATACCGTTAGAGACGGTCTCCTTTGGTCGTTATGGTTTGACTGTTTATATATACACATGGATCCTGGCTTTTGGGAACTTTCCGAAACAAAAAAGTTTTGTTTTCCGCACTGTGTTCATGTGATGGACACCCCGGGATTTTCCTACAGTGGTATCAGAGCCACTTGTGTTGTATATCTGATTGAAATGATAACTAGGTCGGAGTTCCTTAGTGAATGAGCTGCTGATGCATGTTATTTGTGTGAATTTCGAATCAGTATAGAGATGCATGTTTTCGAAATTTCTTGCTCAGAATTGTTCATAACATGTTATAGAATATGTTTGTGAAATATGAGAATTTATCAATTTGATTTGATATAGTTTTGCTATTTTATTCCCTATGGTTCTAGTTGCTGTTTTTGTGAACGTTTCTGGAACAGTCATGCTTGTAAATTCGAGAATAAATTGTAGAAATTTTTTTTTTCGGATTGGCTTTCACCGACATGTCCCTAAGATATTTATGAATGTCTATGTGGATGAAAAAATGTTTTCAAGGTGATTTACTATTTATTTCCGAATTTCTTGTGTGTTGCTGGGAATATCTGTGTTGAAAAACACAGATTCTAGATCGGCTAGATTGCTGAGGTTGGATGAGTTTTTGTTGGACATAAATCCTGAAAAAATTCATGAAGCATTTTGGGAACATGTACTAACCTCTGTAATTTTTTCAGAATTTATTGAAAGTGTTTCAATGATTATTTCGAGCAAAAGGCAGAGCTTGGCAGTTTTTAGAAAGTTGCTGGGGCTGTTTTGTTTGGAATGATTGATTGTGTTATTTTCGGTTCCAATGCCCTGAATCATTTTTATTGTGATTAAAAATGTGTTATATTGATGTGGTATGCATTCCAAAATGAGATTCTTGAAATTGGTTTTCCAATAATTTTTTGGATGTCGAATAGGTCACTTTAGCATCTCGTTAGATTATTCCGTTATCTTGGTTATTTTGGCCGTCGCAATTTTTGTGACAAGTGCCGGAGTAATCTTGATAACGTGTAGCCTACCTAGAGATACTTAGCATGATAATTTGATGTTCTTAAAATTATATGAAAATCTAGTGATTAATAGTGGATTAATCGGTTTCAAGTTTTTCTTATATAGTTTGACTATATGGCATGCATAATTTAATGAAAATGTTTCATTAGCACATTCATATAAAGGATTATATACTTGGTATATTGGTATTGTGAATTGGGAATGCTTGGATTGAGAATTAGCCGACTAGATAGCAATTTTCCTTGTGTAAGGCGACTTGTTCAGTTGGATAAGTCGACTTACATGTGCAAGAGTCGCATAAGTCGACTTGTATATTGATACAAGGCGACTTGTACGTGTGCAGCAACAGAAGTCGACTTGCATTGTATAAGTCGACTTATACAATGATGGATGATTTTCGGTATTAATTCAATGTGATTGATGCCATGTCCTAAATTATTCCATATAGTCATGGTGACTATAATCCCAGAGCTTGGATGAGACCTGAATTTCAAATCCCTCCTCGGAATATGAAAACTAAAGCCTTCCATTAATATGGTAAGAATCAGAGTTCTTCTAGGGTTGGGTTGTTGAGCTAACCTCAAGCTCACTCTATACGAATATGTTCGAACCATGAAAATAAAATTTTCTGATTAATGGGTTGGTTTTCCTGGAAGCGTTGATTTGTTGAGCAAACTCAAGGTCAACGTGGATGAGGCGGTTGGGTAGTGTACATTAGATGTACGCGCATCAAGTGTTGATAACCCAATGTTTGTGCATACATCAACAAGTTGATAGCATCTGGCGATAGTTGTGTCTAAGACGTAATTGGTATGTCGATACCTCCGAGACATAAGGTGGCTTGTTGGCAAACCCAAGGTCATTCTTAATGTCGATTATCGATGATGCAATTGGTATGACTGATACCTACCGATTGACCTAAGAAGTGGCTTGTTGGGTAAACCCAAGGTCATTCTTAGCAATGTCGGATATCGACTCACTAGGACATTTTGTCATAATTTTCTTTGGATTCGTAAAGAGGGTTATGGATTCTTAGAAACTAGTGGGAGCCATATGCATGTCATTCAAGTCCTTATGATCATGCAGGCATTTCTATTCTAGCATTCGTTCTCTCTATCGCGTTTAGGTTAGTTGAAGATGTCTTTCAGTGTGAATTAACGCTCACTCTTCTGGACTTAATTTTCTCGATTGGCTGAGAAATTTGAGAATTGTTCTCAGATCTATGGAACTGGACTATGTCCTGGATGTTCCACTTCCTGATCCACTTGCTGTTGATGTTTCTGATGAAGATCAGAAAGTAGGAAGAACAGCCAAAAGAAAATCAAAGGTACTGCCCCAAAAAGGAACCTGCTTCCATTGTGGCAAGACTGGCCACTGAAGGCGAAACTATAAAGTCTATCTGGAGTCCCTGAAGCAGAAGAAGGCATCAGATGCCTCGACTCCTTCAGATATGTTTGTCATTGAGGTTAATACTTTTTCTGATCAAAACATATGGGTATTTGATACCGGTTGTGGCTCACATATATGCAATGATATGCAGGGCCTCAGGAACAGTAGACAGCTCATAAAGGGAGAACTAGACCTTCGTGTAGGCAATGGAGTAAGAGTTGCTACATTGGCCGTAGGCACTTATGTTTTGTCACTCCCCAGTGGGCTTGTACTCAATTTGGATGATTGTTATTTTGTACCTGTTTTAACAAAGAACATATTGTCTGTTTCTTGTTTAAATAGAGCTGGTTTCCATTTGACTTTTAGTAGCAATGGTTGTTCTATTAGTTCGAATGGAATGCTCTATGGTACTGGTACATTATGCAATGGAATTTACATATTAGATATGTGACATTCAGTTATGAATGTCAATGACGCGAAAAGACATAAATGAGATAATTTAAAATCAACTTACTTATGGCATTGTCGCCTTGGCTATATAAATGAGAGACGCATCGCTAAACTCCATAAGAGTGGATGTTTAGGGTCATTCGATTATGAATCTTATGACACATGTGAATCTTGTTTATTACGTAAGATGACTTAGTTACCCTTTAAGGAAAAGGGTGAACGAGAGACTGGAGTATTAGACCTAATACATTCAGTTGTATATGGTCCGATGTCCATCCATGCCAGAAGTGATTGTTTTTACTTCATTACCTTTATCGATGATTATTCTCGATATCGGTACCTGTATCTAATGAGATACAAATCTAAAGCGTTTGAAAAGTTCAAACAATTCAGAAATGAAGTAGAAAACCAACTTGGTAAAAGTATTAAGCCATTACGATCCGATCGTGGTGGAGAATACTTAAACCAACGGTTTTTGGATTATCTCAGAGATAATGGGATTTTATCTCAATGGACTCCACCTCCACGCCGCAGCATAATGGTGTGGCTGAAAGGATAAATCGAACCTTGTTGGACATGGTGCGATAGATGATAAATTTTGCAAAGTTTGGGGTATGTGCTCGAGGCAGCTGTTTACTTGCTAAACAGAGTTCCATCAAAGTCAGTTGATGTTACTCCATATGAGATGTGGACTAACAGAAAGTCCTATCTTTCTCATTTGAAAGTTTGGGGTTGTCCTGCTTATGTGAAGCGGACACAGTCAGATACATTTGATGTAAAATCTGACAAGTGTTTGTTCGTAGGATATCATGGGATATCAATTCTACCTTGCTGAGGAACAAAAGTTGTTTGTTTCAAAGCATGCTATTTTCTTAGAGAAAGAGTTTCTTTTAAAAGAAGACAGTGGGAGCAAAATTGAACTTGGAGAAGTTCAAGATGCTCGAACAGACGCAGATCAACTGCCTGAACCTGAAACTGTGACTCATACAGATGAAGTAACAGTTCAACCTTCTACAACACATGAAATTCGTAGGTCAAGTAAGATACGCTCTGTTCCCGAGAGATATGGATTTCTCGTAAGTGAACAGAATGACGTATTGCTCATAGAAGAAGATGAGCCTACTACCTATGAGGTTCTGAAGAGTTCAGAGTCTCAGAAATGGCTCCATGCCATAAAATCTGAAATGGATTCCATGTATGAAAACCAAGTATGGACTTTGGTTGATGCACCCGTAGGTGCAAATGGGTTTTCAAAAAGAAAACCGACATAGATGGTAATGTAATTACCTATAAAGCAAGGCTTGTGGCTAAAGGCTTTCGTCTAAGACAAGGAGTTGACTATGACGAGACCTTCAGTCCAGTAGCAATGCTTAAATCCATTAGGATACTCCTAGCCATTGCTACTCATTATGATGATATGACAAATGGATGTAAAGACAGCTTTCCTGAGAGGAAATCTACCCGATGATGTGTACATGACACAACCAGAGGGCTTCACCTCCTATGGTGGCGAAAAGGTATGTAAGCTTCAGAAATCCATCCATGGATTGAAGCAAGCATCCAGGAGTTGGAATATCCATTTTGATGAGACAATCAAAGAGTTTGGTTTCTCACAAAATTCGGATGAACACCGTGTACAAGAAGGTTAATGGACCGCAATCGCACTCCTTGTGTTATATGTAGATGACATATTGTCACCGGGAAACGATGTCTCTATCTTGCAATCTGTTAAGATTTGGTTGTCGAGACAATTTGCCATGAAAGACCTTGGTAAAGCAATTTATATCCTTGGGATAAAGATTTATAGAGATAAATCATCAGTTGCTTGGTCTTTCACAATCAACGTACATAGACAAGATGCTAAAGAAGTTTAGCATGGAGCAATCCTCGAGGATGCGCATGAGAATGATCCCAATGCATCCGCAGTAGGATCTATCATGTACGCAATGCTATGTACGTGGCCCGATGTATCGTATGCTCTAAATGTTACGAGCAGATACCAATCGGATCTTGGTGAGGGTCATCTTTGGGTGGTATCGAGAATATCCTCAAGTACTTGCAAAGCACTAAGGATGTTTTCTTGATATATGGAGATGGAAATCTCCATGTGGCGGCATTCAGATGCTAATTTTAATCGATAAGGATGATTACGAATCACAATCAGGTTATGCATTCACACTGAACGGCGAGACGGTCAGTTGGAAAGAGTTCCAAACAGGAGACGACTGCCGATTCAACAACCGAGGCAGAGTACATTGCCGTATCAGATGCAGCAAACTTGGTGTGGTTCCTAACTGTGATGGGCCCATAAGATTGTATGGTGATACAATGGGGCTAGTCTTGTGAGCAAAGGAACCTAGGTCTCATCAACCATCTAAACACGTACTCATGGATTCAACCGATTCGGAGATCATTGGTCGAGATGATATCCTGATAGAGAGAATTCCCACAGAGCAAGTGTTGTTGATCCGTTGACAAAGCCATTGTCACAGAAGAATTGTGATTCTCATAGACTCGCTTATGGTATTAGATACTAAGGCGATTGGCTTTAGGTCAAGTGGGAGATATGTAAGTGTAAGTCGACTTGTGTGCTTATGCAAGGCGACTTACACATGTCCAGTACCAATAAGTCGACTTGTACATTGGGTAAGTCGACTTATTCAAGGATGGTACTGTTAATTTGTGCCCTAAAGGCAATCCCCTTTAGCGCGTTTTATTCAAAGTCATGTGCAGACTTTATGAATAAATAAAGAAAGGCATATTTCATTAATTTGATGTTCATGAATATTGTTTATGAATTGATATTGATCTTTAAATCGAATTAATGAAGTCCATGATATATGACATAGCATGAAGGAAATTATGATGTGATCATACTCATCGAGATTCCTATCATGTGCAATTATGTCAAGATCTAAATTATCCTAGTCATAGGATTAACGAGAATGGACATCGTTAATCTGGATAGACTAGCTCATGTCATACTCCTTGATTGGATCAAGCAGTGGATCTCAGAAACTGGAAATATTGAGATATTTAGATTTGACATGTGGATGCTTACTAACAGTAGTAAGTACATTGGATGACCTGCCATGAGATCATCACATGGATGTCCTATTTAAATGTCGGTGATAATCTCATCATAGCAATGGTGCAGTATCCTTAGACTTGAGGTACTCGAGGATATCTTGAATCTTGATTACGTTCTTTGACTCCATTCCTTGTTGCCTTCCAGAGGTCGCTCATAGGGTGGTGATTGGGTACAGCTTGAGGTATTCGAAGGTAATTGAGTAGCCAATAAAGGATTCACCACTTCTGTTATAGCAGAAGAGATACCCATGGCCTCTTGTCAGGATCATTACTTGGAAATCTCTGGCCGGAGTAATATGTCATGAAGAGTGTCTTCATTGACATATAAAGTAATGAGTCCTAAGACGAGAACTGATATCACTTGAGCTAGACTCAGTCTAGTGAGAGTTGACACTTAGACCATACTCATAACCAAGTGGGGTATAGGATGGGGAAAGGACGAATTGCACGGTAATTGTCTATGGAAAGGTTCGTGATATGGTTCCTGATGAGCATAGGGTTCATTAGTCAAACCAATTACTTTCCGGTCAATTGGGGGTCATGATGTGTTGCTAGACGCCGCTCATGACTTGCTCAGATTAAGTGTTAATCTAAGTGGCCAACATAACCGGGAACCTAATGGGTCACACGCATAAGAGTAGCTCGGAGGATCTGTAAAATGGTTTTGGATAGTGATCCAATAAATGGAGAGCAATAGGAATAAATGGATCCCGATGAGATTGGGATATGTCCCGATGAGATCGCGACATCAGCATTGCTGAAAAGGGTCTCCGGCGATTTTTGATGCTAGGAGCTCGGCGAGTTTAGGACCGACTCGAGATGATCGGACCGCTTCAAGATTAATATATATATATTATTGATTAATTAATTAAAGAATTAATTAATTGATTAATATATATATATAGATGGACGTTGATAAGCTTTGGAGGATAAGACTTTGACTTAGTCAAAGTAATGACTCACCATTCATTTAATGCCATTAGTGACTAACGTGTATGGCTCTCATTTGCTTGCCCATTTAATGTCTTCAAAAGTTGAAGATATGAATAGAAGGCAAGTAGTGGCCGTCGTGAGTTGAAGAAAAAGGCAAAGCTTAAGAGTTAAGTTTTATATAAAAGTGTTTTAAGCCTCTCTCATCTTACACACGTTGGTGAAGCTCACAAACTCACCTCCATGGTCTCCTCAATGTCTTCAACTAGTTTATGAGATAAATAACTTGAAGACTTGAGTGGTAGATGGTCGGGGAGGCTATAGAGTGAAAAGCTTAAGGGTTAAGTTGCTTGAAAATTGTTTATCAAGTTCTCTCATCGTCGATACATGGTCTCTTCTCTTCCAAGGCTTGAGAATCGTCTCCTATAGCTCTCCAAGGACAAAGGTAAGGTCTAGCAGCCTTTAATTTGTTCTAGCTATTTTCGGTCAAAAGAGTTTGTCCGGTTAGGTTTTCCCGACCTCTGCGTGATACTGCTTAGAGACGGTCTCCTTTGGTCGTTATGGTTTGACTGTTTATATATACACATGGATCCTGGCTTTCAGGAACTTCCCGGAACAAAAAAGTTTTGTTTTCCGCACTGTGTTCATGTGATGGACACCCCGGGATTTTCCTACAGACTTTTGCTTCTTCTTATGTTGACCTTCTACTTCTTCTTAGCTTGACTTCTGCTTTTTTTTATGTTGACCTTCTGCTTCTTCTTAGGTTGACTTTTGCTTCTTTTTATGTTGACCTTCTGCTTCTTCTTAGGTTGACTCCTACCTCTTCTTATGTTGACCTTCTGCTTCTTCTTAGGTTGACTCTTGCTTCTTCTTATGTTGACCTTCTGCTTCTTCTCAGGTTGACTCCTACTTCTTCTTATGCTGACCTTTTGCTTCTTCTTAGGTTGACTCCTGCTTCTTCTTATGTTAACCTTCTGCTTCTTCTTAGGTTGACTCCTGCTTCTTCTTATGTTAACCTTCTGTTTCTTCTTAAGTTGACTCCTGCTTCTTCTTATGTTGGCCTACTTCTTCTTATGTTGACCTTCCGCTTCTTCTTAGGTTGACTTCTGCTTCTTCTTATATTGACCTTCTGTTTCTTCTTATGTTGACCTTCTGCTTCTTCTTATGTTGACTGAAACTTCTTCAGGGTACTGTTCATCTAACATCTTTTGGTCCTATTTTTGACCCTATAGATGATCAAATGTGTCTTCAAGATCTTCACGAAAGTTGTAGATCTTAAAATCCTCTTTCGAACCATCTAAAGAACACTTTAATTAGACATCCCTATGGAAAGTTATGACAATTTTTCCAATTCGTCTGTCCCTTTGTCTGGTTTCATCTGATCCTATTATCTGGTCCCATTTTTGACCCTATATATGATATAATTTGTCTTCAAGGTCTTCATGAAAATTGTAGATCTTGAAATCCTCTTTCGAACCATCTAAAGAATACATTAATCTGATATCTTTGGGGAAATTTATGACAATTTTCCCAATTCATCTAACCCTTCGTCTCGGTTCATCTGATTCTATTGTCTAGTCCTGCTTTTGACCTTACAGATGATAGAATTTGTCTTCAATGTCTTCATGAAAGTTTTAGATATCCTCTTTTGAAACATCTAAAGAACACCTTAATCTGACATCTCTAGGAAAAGTTATGACAAATTTCCCAATTCATCTAACCCTTTTTTTTGAGTTCATCTGATCCTATCATCTAGTCCCATTTTTGACCCTATAGATGATCGAATTTGTCTTCAAAGTCTTCGTGAAAGTTGTAGATCTTGAAATCCTAACCATCGATAGAACACCTTAATCAGACATCTCTATGGAAAGTTATGACAATTTTTCCAATTCATCTATCCCTTCATTTGATTTCATCTAACCCTATCGTCTGGTCCACTTTTGACCCTATAGATGATTGTATTTGTTTTCAAGGTCTTCATGAAAGTTGTAGATATTGAAGTCCTTTTTCTAACCCTCTAAGAATGATCTTGATCCGATATCCCTAAAGCAAATTATGACTTTTTTCCCGAACAGGTTCAATAAGATTAAGGACAGAATCTTGTTTGATTTCCTTCAGCCCAATCTTTGTTATCCAACCTCTAAACGAAGCGATTATTGAGACAATAGATTCCTAATCACATTGTGCTATCTCTCCACAAAAAAATTGGCAGCATTCCAAATTGATTGGAAAAAAAAGTTTGACTAAAGGAAAGCGAGGAAATCTGTTGAAATAGTATGAACTGGTGTTATTTTACTGAATATGCTTTGGTATTTTGAATATATATTTGGATTTGTAGGGTTCCAATTGAGATGATTTTCAAAGTGGAGTAAACTAGATACATAGGTTTATAAATTTTATGAAGAAGTTAAATTCTGATTCAGTCCCTAAGATGTTTCATTTCTGGATGACAGTTAGGTATTCATTAGAAACTTAAGACAATAGGGAATAGATGTTCTAAAGAAGTCAAATTGTGATTCTAGTTTAAGGTTTCCCAAAATTTGTTCTGAAGTTGAAGAAATGTGTTTGCTCACATTTTATGGTTCTGAATGTTGGGCTTCGGAATTGAGGTCCAACACCATATATATCCTATTGTAACTTTCAATGCTTCTAGACTAAAGACACTTATTGAGGAACTTATCAATAGATTTAATAATGTTGATTGGTAAAACTAAATGAGCAGCCTAGCATTGGTAAAGTTTAGTAGAGAGGCAATAAGTTGAGCTTTTTCAGTTGTGGACAGTTGGTTAGAGCTCCAAGAAAAAATTCTTGTGTTGATTTTATCAAAAAGGCTGTTGAAATATCTGTTGCTTACTCTATAAGAAGTAATTGGAATGACAAGGTACAGTTAACGTTGAACTCTAGTTTGTAGCACTCTTGGAGAGGGAAAAACTGCTTTTAGAGTTATTCACTTATAGACCAAACATTCTATTGAAGATCATTAAAGCTTTCATAAGAGTTGAGATAGCAATAACATTAATTTTAGAGAGTAAGATAAGGTCATTAACAAAACTAAGATCAATGATATGAAAATTTCTATGTTTATAGTGATATTTGAATCCTTTGGTTCTTTCAACAATTCTTTTAAGTAATTTTTTGAAAACTTCCATGAAAAATGTAAAGAGGTAAGGAGAGATGGGATCGCTTTGGAAAATTCCATAACAACTTTTAAAGAACTTAGTAGGTTGCCCATTAATAATAAAGCTATATGAAGGAGACATGATACATTGCTTGAACCATTAAATAAAGGAAGCTGGAAACTCCATAACTACTAGAATATTGATTATAAGCTCCCAGTTAACAATTTCATATGCCTTTTAAAGGTTAATTTTTATGTAACAATTAGAATTGCCTCTCCTATTAGAATAAGCTTTAGTTAGCTCTGGAATAATCAAAATATTGACACCTATTACTCTACTAAGAATATAAGCACCTTATGTAATTTGGAAGTATTCCTCTCACTCTATGGGCAATAATTTTTTAAATTATCTTGTAGATGGAGTTGCAACATGTGATAGGGTGAAAATATGAGAATTGATTAACTCTATAATTTTAGGAACAAGAGTAATAAATGCCTTGTTGATTTTTACAAGTAAGGAACCCTTATTGAAGAACTCTAGAATAACTTCAAATACAAAGTTTCTTATGAGAGGCCAAGTTTTGAGAAAGAAGTTGACATTGAATCCATCAGTTCCTGGAGCTTTATGAGGATGGAGAGATCCCAAATTATCTTTAATTTCTCATATACTCACTAATTTGCATAACAATTCATGTTACAAGATACACCCCTGCATGATCTCCTTAAGTAGGATTTCTGTGTAATAATGTGGGCCTATTCGTCAAATCAGTGAAATAATCAAAGGCTTCATGTTGTGACTAATTTTTATTGATAATGTAAGCCTTTATATTTTGATTTTGGTTACAAATGTTTTTGTTCTAATCCAAATTTGAATGAATTGAGGATCTTGGAGTATTTGTGAATGTTACAGGAAAACCAAGGAAATTGGGCAAGACTGGGTGTCACACCCATAACAAGGAGTGTCATAGTTCACGCCTATTACTCTCTCTTATCACGGGCATGAAAAGAGAGTCACATACATTACATGACTCTCTCTTTTCACGATCGTGATAGGAGAGTTATACCTATAAGAAAGAAGTCATAGGTGTGACTAGAGAGTCACCCTTTCACGCCTATGACTCTTACATTACCAATTGTCAATCCATAACTCGTCCATTAGTCACTTAATCACTAGGCCATATGTCATGAAACTATACCACTATTTGTCACTCATTTATTCAAGTCATTTGTCACTTTATTAATAATGCCACATATCACCATTTCATAGGCTCATTCAACCTATATTCCCATGTATCATTTTGTCTTATACTTTAATATTTTTCTTAGACTAGATGCATATATCACCTTATCCATCACTCAATTGTAACAATAAATTCCCAATTCACTACTTATAATCCCTCCAAAACAAAATTCAAGACATAATCAATACATAATTACATCATAATCATTTAAGATCTTTCATACCCCGGGATATGTCAAATGAGTGCATATATTATTTTTACAATGTCTTTGAATCATGGTTCATGTATGTATGCAAATATGAAAATGTAATGCACTTCACATATTCTCATAGAATATGACTTATGTAGCTAGCCTAATCCTTGAGTGTAGAAATGGGCTATTACAAAAAGGTTTCCAAGCAAATGGAAATTGAAGTAGCAGCCGCGTGAAGATGGACCATTCCAAATAGTGGAAAGGATCAATGAGAATACATACAAGATTGATTTATGAGGCTAATACGATGTTCATACTAATTTTAATGTTGCTAATTTATCTCCTTTTGATTTTACAGATGAAGAAGTTGATTTAAGGACAAATCCTTTTGATGAGAGGGGGAATGATAGAGATCAAGCATCACAAGTGGCTTCAGGCAAGACAGAAGGATTAGGACGTGGACGTGTTGGAGAGCTTGGGTAACAAGGAGAAACATTTAAATAAGCTCAGCAAAGTGAGATTAGGGAAAAATATCCATTGCAGAATCTTGGAGGTCCAATGACAAAGTTGTAGGCTAAATGTGCTAAAGAGGCTCTTAACAATTTGATGGTGGATCTATATATCAGAAAAGAAGCTAAAACACTTGGGAACATGTCACTAAGGTTTATAATGATGATTTAAGGCTTGGAGCAATGTATAGGACTTGTTGAAGAAAGTTGGACCTGATGCATAACTTTAAACAACTCATTTGTTACAATTAGGTTGTTTTAGAACTTTTAGTTATGCTATTTAGAACTTAAATAAGTGGATTCTAGCCTTAAATAAGCCTAGTTACATTTTTGGGTTTGTTTGGGCCTAATCAGCTTGTTTTAAGCTTATTTATTAGGAAGTTTGTTCTTTTAGACTAAAATGGGCCAAAGTCCAATTCCTACCCTTATGAAATTTGTCCAAGTCATTAGGGTTAGTATAAATACTCTTTATTTCGTGTATTGAAGGAGACTTCATTAATTCAATATTCATAAAACAAATTGAGTGTTCTTTTGCATTACGTTAGAAAAATCCTTCCTTGGTGTTCTTTAAAGACTTGGTTTTCATTCAAGCAAGTGCTTGTGAATATCAAACCCATTCCTTATCACCCCCAATTCTTCCTAAATTATGTGGGTGTGGCGGAAATACCTTCTGAGATGTTTTTGTCATTCTTGCACAATATTGAATGTTCCTTAGATCCTGGATTTGTGATTCTTGCTTCATCCAATTTGAGGTGAAGAGTTTATCACTTTGTTGATAGGGAGCTCAAAGGCATGACTGACACCTATGGATGACGACCAATTACTGGATAAGTTGGAGTAAAAATTGCAAGGAAACTAGAGATGGTGATGATCTAGCCTAGGTTGTGAGTTCATCAACTCGGTGGGTCACCGCCTCATTGAACCTCTCATTTCGTTTATTTTTTTCCACTTGAAAAACATATGTGTGTAAAGTGATGTTAACTAGTTTTCGTTTATATGACATAATATAATATAATATAGAACTGTAGCAACAATTCCAAATGTTGCATATATAAAATTTTATTGCAACCTTTTTTCAATTTTGTTTCCATTTCTTATAAGTAGCAACAAATTATTATTTTCGTTGCTTTTTAATATTATTAAAGGCAACACTTTAAAAACTACTGCATTATATTATATTTTAACAACACATTTTTAAACTGTTGCAAACATTTCATTGTATAAAACACTTTTTATTGTAGTGCTTGTTATGAAACTTGATCCTTTTCTTGTCATATCCCTTAAACCATTTCTTAAATTGGCTCATCTTAACCTCTATAGTCCATATAATTAGTCCGAATTCTAATGATATCTATGGAAAGCATTGAGAGAACTTTGCAACTAGTGCAAAGAGGGTTAAGTAAGAAGTTATAACTCCCTTAGAGCCTAAGCTTATTTATAATAGGTTTTAGCTATTTTAATAATTTAATAGAAATAAAATTATATTTTAATTAAACTTTAATTAGAATAATAGTTGATTCTAATTAAATATTAATTATGCCCAAATCGATCCAATTTCTCGTATTGATCCTTATTTATTAAATATATCATATTTAATCATAAATTTTTAAAACTTTACAATAAAGTCCAACTTATAAAATACCTTTTCTCTCTTTAAATTGTTCTTTATATATGCTGTTAGTTTCTTAAATATGTAACCCTAAATTATAATTAGGATTAGATGAATTAATCTCCTTTATATTTATCTTTAATTCTCTAATTAGGCAATTTATATCCATATATCAAGATTGACATCTAGCAAAGCATCATAAACACCTAAATATTTAAGAATGTCAAATGAGTTTGATTTTTCTTGCATGATTTTTTCATATAATTCAATTATTTCATCACGCAGTGTTTTCATTAGACATAGAGCATGGAATTAATGTCTACTCTGTTTTAGTCCAATCTTGTTGGTTCTCTACCATTAGTAATTGATTCAACTAAAACTATTTTCAAAATACAATTCCACCTATAAATCAATAATAATAGAGAACAATGGCACATTCTCCCAAATCACTTTAAGGTGATGAATCCTATATTGATCACTCAACTACCTTTATATAGTTCATGTTATATTCAATAACTATCTATTGAATATCTTTAACTAAAATAGGTGATAAGTAGTATTAAAATATAGTAATCCCTATAAGAGATACTTTAGAGATCTCAAGTCAAATGTTCACCTATACTTCTTATAGACATACAAGTAATGTTATAAATAGATTTATTTTCTAAAACATTGTTCCAAATTGATTTCTCATATTGGGTCGATTCAATGAACTTGTTCATTGTTGTGTTACCTGTTGTGCCCAGAAAGTTCTAAAAGTTACCTGGGCCATCCAACTTGCAAGTATATGAGGTAGTTTTAGTGATTACCTAAGGTCGTCTCCTATAGAGGTGAAATTGGTTAACTTAAATAATCTTAAACAAAAAATAAAAACAAATGCAATCCTAAACATTCTATCCCAATTAGTTGAGTGAGGCTTTAAAAGAAAATCACAACTTAGTATGAAAAGTAAATGATTCAACTGGAAGCAAAGACGAATAGATTAATCAAAATGGAAGACTCTTGAGAATTAATTTCATTAATTTAATCTCCTATGCATGACTAAGGGGAAACGATTAGATAATTGTCTTCCTAAAATTAACAGTTAGATTCTAAGATCAACTAAAATAATAGACTAAATCTAGTTTCCGTATTCGACAAGTAATTATCTGAATTAATTATGAAAACCTGATTACTAATTACCACGTAAGTTAATATATTTCTAATTCATAATCTAAGCATCTATATTTTCTAGTTCCATATTAAATTTCTCCTCTTGGTCCTTCGTTTAATACTAAAATAATGCAAAGTTTGGTCATGTTATTACATCCATTCAGCTCAGAAACCACAACAATAAGACAACAAAACTGTTACTCAATCATGCATAGTTGACTAAAATAGCTACATTAATTCTTAAGAAAAGAGATCAGCCTATCACAAATGTCACAAGATTCATCATCATTAAACACTTCAACCCTATCTTTATCAGTATAAGTGAAGTATTTAAGCAGTAAACTAAGTAAATAACCCAGATAAATGGTCAAAAGCTACAAAGTATGGGTTCAATTAAGTTAACAGAATAAGAAATCCAGTAAACAACAGAGAACAATGCAATAAATAATGAATAAAGTAAGTAAACAAAGGTTATCGTATGGATGAGTTGCGATGGTCTCCTACAACTCTCAATCCTTCTTCATTAGCTTTCTACTTCTGCTTCTAGTTTATGTTCACCAATACAAATGAATGCTCCCATTGCCTTAACCTCTATTTATATTCTTTTTCACCGACTCTCTCTATTTCTCTTCTCATCTTCCCTTCTTTCTCTCTATCTCTCTCTTCCTAAATGTGTCTGTCTGTGTAGAATGAAAAATGGAATGAATGATGTCCACCATTACCCTCCTATCCTTTCTATTTGTAGCCTCTTCTAGGTTTAGGTTTTTGTGCCCCTTCAACCTACAGTTGCCACGTAACAAAACAATAGATTAAAAGAGTGCACGAGGGTGGCTATGTTTGTCACCTCTGTGAGGCCTAGTCTCCTTGTGCATATGCTTGCATGGTGGTGACTAAAGACACATTCGTCACCACCTTCTACACAACACGGTGATGACATTTTTGTTACCATCAAACAGGTGGTGACATCCTTATTATTATATTCATCTCCTTTTTTTCCTTTCATGTAAAGTGATGTGAACTTTAATTTTTCATGCAAAATTCACAAATTAATATAATCAACATGCATGCAATATTCATACCATTTTCATTCAATTTGTCTCTCATTTGGATCAACTCATAAGAATTTGTAACTAAAATCAAGATATGAAGCAATTAAAAGCAATAGAAAATAGACACAATATTACCGTAATTATACGAGTTGTGTCCTTATAGTATAAATTGTATCATTCCCAAAGGATGGTTCTAGACACCTAATAATTTTTTGTAACACCTTATTAAGGTAAACAATATGATAATGTAACTAGAAAATAAACTAAACTAAAGGAAATTAATAACTGAATCTTTAATAAGCAACGAAGAACTTGTTAATTAATTAATGATGACAACTTAGAATTACTTCTATCTTTGTTTTGCTTTCACTTTACTTTTTAATTTAATAATACTTTATCCTATATATTTAATATTTATGATTACCTCTCTCAAGATCTAACCAAGTTATTCTAACTAAAATAGATAATAAGCTATGGGTAACTAATAGAAAATTAAGATCTCTTTTCAATTTCCTATTATTACGATGTTTATAGGTCTATTATAGTACCACCCTTTCTACGTAACACATCACAAATAATTCCACCTAATCACTCAGTTCAAATCAAATATAAAATAATAAACACCATAAAGTAATCTCTATTAAATTAAGAACATAAAAGTTTAACAAAAATTCAAGAGTAATTTCTAAAATAAATTTAGCAATCTAAAGCCAAAATATATCCCAAATTGATTATAATCAACATTCAATAACGAGGAAGAAAAGAAAAGGATAGAAGTTTAAATTATGGATGTTTTCTTCTTCTTGCCCTTGAGTTGGAAAATTATGTAGCTTTGTTCTTCTAGAATTTTACCTCATTGATCTTGTTATTTGATATTCCAGTCGCCTCCCTTTATTTTCTTTTTTTATTTCTACTTATTAATCTATATAGGGCTCTTTCTAGGGTTTCCTCACTTGTTTTTGTTACAAAAATATGCATAAATCATCAAAAATACAAAAATCTCACAACTTAGTAAAACTCTCTTTAATTATCGTGCATGTGCACGATCATGCACTAGCTTCTTCTTGCATGCTTTATCATGATCAAGCACACCTTTTATGATTGTGATAGAGGGCTTGTAGCTGCTGTAGCTTCTTCCTGAACGATCGTGACCCATCTCTTTCTCCAACTTCTTTTTTTAGCTTTTCTTGAAGTTCCCTATCTCAACTCATTAACCAAACACATTGAATATCCCGTAAAACATGCATTAAGATTAAAATTAAAACACAAACACATAAAAATGATTAAATTCTTATCCTAATCAAATTAAAACCCATAAAAGTGCTAAAAATACATAAATCTAAGTTCTAAACATATGATTATCACTTAAGGAAACACCTAATAACACAATCTAAAACCTAAAAAACACATTATAAATCATACCTATCAACTTCTCCACACTTAAAACTTTGCTTTTCCCTAAGAAAAAATAAAATCAAAAAATAAAAAAACTTAAAACAAAAATCAAACAATCATGCAACAATGTAACAGTGGCACAATGGCACAATAGCATCAAATTTAAGGAAATTAACTTACCTATAAACATCAATCACTTAAAAAGATCCAAAACACTATCTTGTTCCATTCATATTCAAATGTTTTGATTTAAATATACATATTAACCAAAATATTGACACCTAGTTCATATATCAATGGTATTTATAAGCATGCATTAATTCTTATTTACCAATTTATAAGGAAGGTCATCACTAAGTACCCACTTATGGAAATTTTAACTCTTCATAAAGAGATCAACAAGTTTCTATTTTATTTTAAAACATCGTATTTTTATATTTTATTTAAGGATCACCTAGCCTTTTGATGCAAAGGAAACATCTTGTTATGAATGTCCTCTAGTTACTCAACTATGTTACATCCTTTCAAACTTGGTTGGTTTCATTATAGCCTTTTGCCACAAAGGTAAATATTTTGTTATGAATGCCCCTCAATTACTCGGCTACATTATAACTAACAATTGAAGTGAATCACACGTTAATACAGCACTTAGAAAACGATATTAGAATGCACGAGAAGGGGGGGGGTTGAATTGTGTATTCCCCTTTTTTTATAAATCTTTTCAAAACTAGTTGTAAGAAATAAAATTCTTTACAGAATTTTATAGATTCTGATTAATCAAACTTTTCAATATTGTGTATATACAAAAATAAGTAATGAGATATTTTGAAACTAAAATAGAGATAGAGAGTAAGAGTGGTAGACACGAAGATTTATCTTGGTTCACCCCAAACCGTGGGCTACGTCCAGTCCTCAGAGTTTCTTCTGAGATTTCACTATCTCTTCAATCGTTACAAGTATTCTTTCACGAGCCTCTTCAGGTCTCTACAACCAGTATTCTTTCACACTTAGCCTCTGCAGGCTATCTGTACAACTTTTCTTCTCAAAAAATATTTGAACACTTGTTACAGAAAAATAGCACTCAACAAAATCACTTTTTCTCACGTAGTAATTTTTCTCGCTATTTCGTATAAGTATCTGTAAGCTCTTTGTAAAACTGTTTTGTGTAAACTTTTCGTAACTTTCAGTAAGTTTTGTAACTTTTCAATCTTCGACTTCGACTTGTATTTATAGCCTTCGTCTCCAACTTCTTCTTGATTCTTGATTCTTGAATCTAAAAAAAAACGGTTAATCAGTTGAGTTCTGTAACTAACTCGAACTGACTCTTGCGTCTGTTTCTTTTCTGCGTCTGTGTCTGCTTTGCATTTGCGTCTGCGTCTGCGTCTGCTTTTGTATTTGTGCCTACGTCTGCTTTGTATTTGCATCTGCGTCTGCTTTGTATTTACGTATGTGTCTGCTTTACGTCAGATCGACTTCATTATTTCAACTTAAATGCGCTCTAAGTTCTAAGTTCGCTCAGTCCGACTTAGTCTATATCATCTTCGCTCAGGTTCTTAAATGCGTATGCAGGTTCCTCTGCATGCTTTTTTTTCTTTGTATTTGAACTCTTTTGTTATACATCAAAATCATATTTAAGTAAATTCATGTTGACTTAACAATCTCCCCTTTTGAGTATAACAAATTATATACAAGAAAAGAAAAAATCTGATTTGCAAAAGTAAACAAAACTTATCTTCATCCTTCGCATCTGCTGCGGTCACACCTTTTTATCCTAACATCATCCTCTCCTCTTCCTTTTCTTCTTTCCCGCTCTCCTCTTCCTTTTCTTCTCTCCCTATTTGTTATAATAAAAATGATTAATGATTCGCTCTTCAGCCAGCTCTGCTATCATCTTTTCGGATCATTCACCGTCTCCTTCATGTCGCTGAGTTCACCACGTAATCATCGACTTCATCTGGTGGATCAACCGACGAAGAGGCTTGAGCAACTTCGCGATGGAGGAGTGAAGGAATTGAAGTAGTGTAAGCATCAGAGGATGGAGTGTAATCTTCATTGATCTCAAAGGTAGGTGGACGAATGAACGTTTCAACTTCAGGAATATTTACGTCAAAAGGCACAGGCAGCATCAGTAACTGTCTTCCTTGCAGGGGTAGCGCTTGTGATTGTATAGACTGTGTACTAGACAAAGGGCTAATACGCAGAGCTGTCTCAACAAGATATTCAATAAATGATCTTGTTCTTAGTCTTCCCCTTACTGGACAGTCTTCCTCCTTCTTAGTATAGCTGCAACTTGCTTTATCTGGATCTTGTGCAGAAGTGCTTGCTTCATCAATTTTTGCACTTCTTCGCAATTTGATCTGCGACGAGATCATCACCGCATTATCTTCGTGACATAATTTTGACTTCCCCTGGTAAAATCTTTTGGATACCTTGGTATATATATCCGGTGCAACCATTATCTCTGTGTTTTTGTGATTGGGAAAATAATGCATGGATGGCAGGGCCGTTTTGAAGGATATGGCATTGTAGCAGCAAATCCCAAAGTATCATAGAAGATCTTTTCGTCTTCTTTGAGTAACTGCCATGTGTTACTATTAATCACCATAGGTTGTACCACAGCTACTATCTTCTTTACTGGTTGAACACCGATTGCAATAGCAGTCCTCTGTCTGGTACCTACTTCTACCATTTTGATCTTCAACTTCTGTTTCCTTAAGAACTTATGGTAGTTGTATACCATTAGACACGATTTATCATCATCCGAATCTGATACTGCTGTTGCTTCTTGATGTGCTTCAGTAGGAGTCATCTGAACCGGACTTTCATCTATTGTGTAGCGCCCCCTCACCGTAGGGCACACATCGGGAAACCCAAAGGTTGCTCCGATACGTATCCCATGATAAAGGTGCACCACCAGAATATTTCCCTTAATAATCCACATGGCATCGCAATAATTTAAAACCATAACACAACACGATATCAGAAACCACTAATTTTAAAATCATAATATCAATCACATACAGTCATCTAATAACAGAATAGACAAGTCTATCAGTCCCCTAAACAAAACCAAAAAGGAAACTGATACAAGCATCTATCCTAAGTCATCCTTAAAATCCAACCCAAACCAATTGCATGTGCCATCGTTTCTCTGTCAAGACGCAGTGCACGGTAGAAAAGGCTATCTTGAGCTGAGGGTCTACTCTATCGATCCTGAAAAATTAGATGCAATTTTGGGTGAGTTTATGAACTCGGTGAGAAACCATCATCGATGGTTCACTCAAATCATGCATTCGCAAATTGGGTACAAGACGCACAATAATATTCAATTAATAAGATATATAACAATTTACGAGTTTATAACGATTATGCGATATCGGTGACAATATTACAAGAGCATAGAATGCTTTACGATCACACATCACAATTCACAATAAATCATGGCATCACACAGTTCAGTAATCATCACACAATTTGGCAATTCAATCAGTCATGTATATAATGCATATGAGACTCTTTCCGCTTATTCAAGATTGCCCAAGTGCTCGATCGATGTTTAGTGGGGGAAGCGTCAGGGATTTCTCCCCTCGAGCTCGTGGCCCGGTCAGTATAGTGTTCGAGCTCGAGGCTCTTTTCAGTGATAATAGCACTTGGGTCACATGTTCATTATCTGATCATGCATTTATGCATGCAATGCAGTGTTCAGTAATTCAGTGTATGACTATAAAAGCCCAGTATTGTGATTCTCGATAATATACTGATAATTCATCCAAGATCAAGAATCCAATCCAGTACAATAGAAATATGTCATTTGATCACGTACATTTCAGTAATCATGCAATTTCACAGTCCAATACAGTAGAGGCATACCATCCGATCATGTATATTTTAGTAATCATACAGTTTCACATTTGGCAAGTAATTCACGTTGAGCATTTAAACAGTCAAGAATTTGAGAAACCAACTAGGTTACTCACCTGTAACTTCCGAGCTACTGCCTGGAAGTTCCAGCAATGTCCGTGGAATGACGATCCAACGGCGCCTCTATAACAGTAAAATACAGTCCCATTACTAGATGCTCAATTAAATAGTTCAGTAATGCATATGTCTCAGTGAAATTATGTACAACTCATGTTCACGATTTTTTCGGCGCTAAAACCCAATTTTGAACTCTTATGTCCCATTCTAACTCTTCGCTCAATTGATAGACAATAATGGATCCAACCCTAAAATTCAGTTCAATTTCCTCAATTCATATTTCCTAAAGCAATTTCCTATCCATTGGGTCAAAACCTCTATTGAGAATCCCAATTAAAACTCCAATTGTCTCAATTCAATATTTAGGTCATACTATGAACCATAATTGACTTTATTCTCTATAAATCAATAACAATTAAATTAAATTCTAACTCTCATAATTATCCTCAATTGTAGACCTCTTTCCCTAGTCCGTAACGAATCTGGAATCACCTCAATCGGAGGTCTATACCATAAATTATGCCCAATATACTAACAATCATCCCTTTAAAATTGCCATCCTCGCCGACTTCGTCCGCTCAGATCGACGATATCGGACGCTTCGCCAAGGCGTCGTCCTCTTCGCCGCTTGTCGCGACGCGAAGCGAAGGCTCGTCATGACGATCTCCTGGCGCTTCATGCGGCGTCCCATTAGCTTCGTCGCGGAAAGCACTAAATTTATTCACTGCGGCGAGGCACGCCAGACGTTGCGACGTGCGACCGCGCCACCTTCTTCTTCGATTGATTTTCCGCCATTAATGCTATTTAAAACCTCCATTAACACTCTAACTACTCAATCCATCCCAAAAAAATGCCATAACTGCTAGAAACAACTACTAATAACAACAATAAAGCCTTAACAACTTACCAATCAAAGATCAATCCACAAATCTCTCAAAATCACCGTAAACCCTAAATCTTTCTCAAATCAACGATAACTCACTCCAATCCTTCTCAACCTTCATCAATCACAAGAATCAAGTTAGCCTTACACAATAAGAGGGAAACCACATGAAAGATCGAAGAATCCTTACCTATGGAGGAAATCGAAATCACCGTAGAGAAGGGAGAAGAAGAAATGAGTTTTGCCTTAGGGTAAATCCTCAATTCTCAAAACCTAGGCTATTTATAGACTTAAGTCTCCAAATCAGTCCAAATTTCAGTCTCCAAATTTCAATGGCTCAATATTTTAATTTCCTATCCGTATAACTCTAATATTTCCTTTGCCATTGGACAATTCTTTCAGTACCATACAGTCAATCAGTCTGTCACTCCAAAATTTTCGGTCCGGGCATTTTCTCCCGAATTTCCCGAAAATCTCCTATAAGTCACTATCAATTACCAATCGTTTTTAGGTTATTCTAAATCAGTCATTCGAGTCCATTTACTCCTAATTTCTCAATTAGTCATAATCCAATCAGTCCAGTCAGTTCACAATCCAATCAGTCCATACTTACAATTAAAACGTCGGAAAATCATGAATGCATGTACCATGAATAAATGCATATGCAAGAAACCAGTTCCTCTATAATTAGAGGCTAGTAACATGTTCAATCAGTGAATGCAATGAAACCTATCAGTCTAACCCAGAATTACCAAAATACCCTTGCTATCAGTAACAGGATGTTACATACTGGCTCCTCCTGTTAAGCAATAGGGATTTCTGAATCAGATCTTTGCTCGATTTACGCTTCTACTGAACAAAGATCAATAGTTTCATTTTGTTGACTATCTTCCTCAGCAGTTGAAGTGGTCTTCTTTCGACTAACCTTCTTAATCTTTCCCTCTGCTTCAGTCAGTCTTACCGATTTCTTTGCTGGAGATTTTCCTCTCTCAGTCTTTGATTTTTTCTTCCTCTTAGTTTCTTTGGCTTTTCTGGCCGTATCTTCTTCCAGAATAGAGACTAAAGATCTTGTGGCTCTGGGTGCACAAGATTTAGAAGTTTCTTCTCGACTCTGTTCTCTGGCAATCTTTTCTTCTTGTTGCCTCAGAGTCCTAATCCTCGGAGATCTTTTTGCTTTCTTTACAACTTCGCTCAAGAGACTTTCTCCTCGTCTTTTTGACGCACTTTGTTCTGACCTCTGGGATTGGCTTTCTTCGAGAGGAGGACTCGCCTGTTTCATGAGAGGTCTTCCTAGCACTCTCCTTAGTTCATCAGCAGGCGATTTGATACTCACTGGAGATTGAGAACTTGAAACGGGAGTCTTCTTTAATACACGCTCCCCCTCAGTTCTTGACTTCCTTGAAGATTCGGCTTGGTCTTTGTCTACTGTGCTCAGACCCATTTGTCGTATTGTATATGCATCGATCTTGCTCTTCACAGGAACAGTTCTTCTATTTCCTTGGTGCAAACGAATACCAGATTCCTTAAAAATTCTCGTCAGAAGCATGCCATAAGGATAACTCATTGTTTCCTTTATCCCCTTAATCATATAATGAAGGATCAAGAAGGGTAAATCTATGTGGTTTCGATTCAGTAGGTAGAACAGACATTGTTCATCCAGAGTGGTCACCAGATGTCTTGAACCAACTCTGGGAAGAATGCAATTGAACAAAATTGCGTGAAGCACCCTAGCCTTTGGAATCAAATTGGATGTCTTCCTCTCCCTTGAATCATTCTTGCCATATAGTTGCCTCTTGATATCTTCTTCCTTCATACCGACTTGGGACATCCATCCGGCCTTGGTAGACAGTTTCTCACCAACCGATGGACAGTCAGTCACCTTCTTTATAAGCTCCTTTGTCACAACAACAGATATCCTATCTACAGAAGATACGATAGTGTTGTCTATTAGACTAGCGTTCTTCCAAAACTCATATACCTCATCCGTGTACACAGGTTCTTGCGTCTGGAAGAAATTCCTCCAACCAGATTTTATGATTTCTGGTTCTACATCCATTCCGTCTCTTCTTAGTGACTCAAAGTTCACAAGTCTTCCAAAAATCATAGCTGCTTCCATTGTGTAGAGCAAAAACTGTCTTCTGGAGAATCTTTTGAGTGAGATGTTTTGAGAGAATTGGTAAAGCTAAAATGAACCGTCAGAAGCTGATGAAAAGACTGCAATGATTTCACCTTCAGTCTGTTTGTAGGATTATATTCTGGTGAGTTCTAGAATCATTAAGAACCTCGATATCATCAGATTTTTCCCTCAAAAAATCTTCTTTGTGAGAGAAGTTACCAGCTGTAACTCACTGTAACTAACGTCGTTAGTTTTGACGTTACTTTACTCCTGACCGTTCACTTAACATGACCATGTTAAGGTTTCGCCTTATCTTCGGAACCGTTCTTCACTCGGTGGTTTAGTGAAGATATCGCCCATGAAGCTCTGTTTCAACGAATCGTAAAAGCACCACCTTTCTCTCAACATAGTCTCTCGAAAGTGATGTCTCGACTTCTATATGCTTCACTCGGAATGCTGAATTGGATTCTTTGATAGATTGATTACACCGGTGTTGTCGCAAAGATTGGAATCTCCTCTTCTTGGGTGAATAGTCTTCAAGTCGGTACTTGATCCACAGGCGTCGTGAGCGAAGAATCTTGACGGACATATATTACGCTTCACGGTTGATAGTGCAATTGAGCTTTGTCTCTTGCTTGACCAGAGACTAGATTTCCTCGAAGAAAATGACATCCTCCACTTGTGCTTTTCCTTTCGATTCTATCTCCAGCATAGTCCGCATCGCAATATCAATTAACACGAAATCTTTACCTTTCTCAAACATCAAGCAAAGATCGGTAGTACTGCGAGATATTTCAAAATTCTTTTAACAAAGAATAAAATGAGACTCTCTAGATCGGCTTGAAATCTTGCACACAAGCATACACTTGAATAGAATATCAGGTCTACTTGTCACATGATACAATGAAGAACTGATCATCCCTCTATATAGGGTTTGATCCACCTTCTTACCAAGTTAGTCTTTTCGACAAAAGGTTTGAAGGATGCATCGGAGTTGCCATAGGCTTCACATTATTCATATCAAACTTATTCAACAACTCTTTCACATACTTTTGTTGATGAATGAAGATCTTCTCTTTGGTCTGGTTAACTTGCAATCCAAGAAAGAACTTTAACTCACCCATCATACTCATTTCAAACTCTTTCTTCATTAGCCTCTCAAACTTCAAGCACAACTCTTTCGAAGTAACACAAAAAATGATATCATCAACGTTGATCTGTACTAAGATAAAATCATTCTGAAACTTCTTCCTAAAGAGCGTCTTATCAACTTGACCTCTACTGAAACCATTTTCTATTAAGAAGGTACTCAGACGATCATACCAAGCTCTAGGAGCTTGCTTCAGGCCGTATAAGGCTTTGTGAAGTCTATAGACATAGTCTGGGTTTTTAACATCTTCAAAGCCAGGTGGTTGTTTCACATACACCTCTTCATCTATAAAGCCATTCAGAAAAGCACTCTTAACATCCATCTGAAACAACTTTATATCATGACAGATCGCATATGCCAATAAAATCCTTATAGCTTCAAGTCTTGCTACTGGAGCATATGTTTCATTGTAGTCTATTCCTTCTTGCTGATTATAGCCTTGTGCTACTAATCTAGCCTTATTAAGACTCACTCTTCCTTATTCGTCTAACTTATTCTTAAAAACCCATCTGGTTCCAATAGTGGATTTCTTAGGGGGTTTCGGAACTAAGGACCAGACGTTATTCCTAGTAAATTGATTCAGCTCCTCTTGCATGGCTAACACCCAAGCTTCATCTTGAAGAGCTTCCTCAACCTTCTTAGGCTCTACTTCAGAGATAAAAGCTACATTAACTTCTCTTCTGAATCTGGACCTTGTCCTAACTCCTTCTGAGGTCTCACCGATAATTAATTCTTCTGGATGAGAACTTTTATACTTCCAATCTCGTCTTAGTTCAATAGTTTCTGGAATATCCTCAATTTTGTTCTCATGAGTGTCTGATGAAGGAGTTTCTGTGGTATCATCTAAGTTCTTTGAAGGACCTTCATTCTCCATGTCATCTTCCTTATGGGATTGAGAACTATCATCAAACTTGACATGGATCGTCTCTTCAACAGTCTTTGAAGTAAGGTTGTAAACTCGAAAAGCCTTAGACGATGATGAGTAGCCTAGGAAGATTCCTGGATAGGTCTTCGAATCGAATTTATCCAACATCTCTTTTGTATTCAAAATAGAACATTTGCACCCGAATGGATGAAACTAAGATATGCTTGGTCTTCTTCCATTCCATAACTCATAAGGAGTTTTCTTCAACATGGGTCTCAACAGAATTCTATTCTGAATATAGCATGCTGTATTCACGACTTACCTTGAAAATACTTAGGAAGATTCATCTCACATAGCATGGTTCTTGCCATCTCTTGAATCGTTCTATTCTTCCTTTCAACAACTCCATTCTGTTGTGGAGTTCTAGGGGCCGAAAAGTTGTGAAAAATTCCATTCTCTTCACAGAATATTCTGAACTTCTCATTTTCAAACTCTCCACCATGGTCACTCCTGATACTGGCTATGGACATTCCTTTTTCATTCTGTAACTTTCTGGATAGAGTTCTAAAGCACTTAAAAGACTCATCTTTGTGTGATAAAAATAATATCCAGCAAAATCGAGTAAAGTCATCAACAATAACAAGTCCATATTTCTTTCTACCAAGACTTATTGTCCTTGTTAGACCAAATAAATCCATATGTAACAGCTCTAAAGGTCTAGATGAGGTTATAAAATTTTTAGAAGAAAAAGAGGTTTTAACTTATTTTCCTTTCAAACAATTTTCACAAAAATTCTTTGTCAAAACTTATTTTTGGCAAACCTCTTACTAAATCATATTTTGCCAATTTTGAAATATGTTTCAAAGAGACATGACCTAGCTTTTTATGCCAGATTAGTCTTTCTTCTTCAGAAGATAGAAAACATAAAATATTTTGACTCTAAAAATCTTCTAAATTGATTTTGTAAGATTGTTTTTCTCTTGGCGAGAAAAGTATAGACCCATCTTTGTTTACGACTTCGCAAAGATTTTGATTGAATGCAATCTGTGAAATCGAATCACACAATTGACCGACGCTAATCAAGTTATGCTTGCACCATCAACAAGCAGTACATTATTTATGCATGCAAAGGAATCTTTACCTACTTTCCCGATTCCAATAATTTTGCCCTGTTGGTTGTCTCCGAAAGTTACTGATCCTCCCTTCTTATATTGAAGATCTAGGAACATAGACCTTCTTCCCGTCATGTGTCGCGAGCATCCACTGTCTAAATACCAATGGTGCTTGCCGTATCTTCCAAGGAAGGATATCTGCAGGTGAAACTATTTTATTTTTTGGTACCCAAATTTTCTTGGGTCCTTTACGGTTAGTAGTATGCATGTGATGTGATTTTTGATGCACGTAACTAGGTCGTTGATTAAAATGACATATCTTATAGTTTCCTTTTTTAGAGACAAATTTTTTACGTGACTGAATCTTGTTTCCTGTAAACCCTAATCCAGTCTTATCACTTGGATGTCTACATTTTCCAAGCATTTCATTCATTTTCTTTATACTTTCGTGAAAGTAGTTAAATCACCGATAAATTCCTAATCCTAAGTTTAAGTTGATTGATCTCTTGATCATCTACAATTTTCTTTTATCTTCTAATTGTTTCTTTAGGCGGATATTTTCTCTCTAATATCTCAAGATGTCTAATATTCTCAGATACTTTTCTTCAACAACATGTCTTTGCTTCGAAATAGCATGAGAATCTTCTAACAATTCTGAGTATGCATCATGCAAATTATCGTAGTCAGATTTTACCTCCTCATCACTATCTTCCTCGCCCATTAGGCAGATGTTCGCATGTTCTGATGACTCGGAACCTGTATCTGATTCGGATGAATCTAGGTCCTCCCAAGTTGCCATCATGCTTTTCTTGCTTTCTCTACTCTTCTTGGGTTTCTTCTTGAGAGTAGGACATTCGGACTTATAGTGTCCAGGCTGATTGCATTCGTAACAGATAATAGAAGACTTCTCTGATTTAGCTTCATCTTTCCCATTCTTTCTGAATGTCTAGTTTCCTCTAGGCTTCTTCTTCCATATGCGTCTTATCTTTCTGGAGATGAAAGATAATTCGTCATCTTCATCACTTGACTCTGATTCGGATTGGCTGGAGTTGTCATCCTTTGAGTCTTCAATTTTTAACGCTTTTGATGACTTCCTCCTTCTCTCGAGTCTTATGATTCTTCCGTCCGCCTTGATCTATTGACTTATCCCGCTGGGCTTGTCTTGCCGTTGAGTTCAACTTCATGAATCTTTAAGGATCCCAAGAACTCATCCGACTTTAATAGGCTCAAGTCTTTGGCTTCAGACCGCAGAACTTTAGGTCTCCATCTCTTGGGAAGACTTCTTAGAATCTTTCGAACATGATCTTGATTGTTGTATGTCCTTCCAAGAGCTTTCAATCCATTGACAATTGTTTGAAATCTTCCAAACATTTGATCAATAGATTCTTTATCTTCCATCTGAAAAGTTCATATTGATGCACAAGAATACTTATCTTGGATTTTTAACTTGGCTTGTGCCTTCGTGAGCAATAGACAATGTGTCCCACATTTCTTTTGCGATTATCGCAACTGCACTTTGTCGCACTCGCTCTCGCTTAGGGAACACGTCAAGAAAATTTCGCCTTTGAATTTAGTCAGTATTCTTGCTTTACGATCGGCCGTCCATCATGCTCCGTGGAATAGAATTACCTTCTTCATCTACAGGTGTATAAGGTCCGTTCTCTATTACGTCCCAAAGGTCAACATGAGTAGATTCGATGAATAATCGTATCCTATCTTTCGATAGAGGATAGTCTTCTCCAGTTGAATCTTTGGAGGTCTAGTGACCGAGGCTCCTTCAATGATGTATACATGTGACTCGCCATTATCTTTAATCCACACTTCGCCAAAGTGATTCTTGGATACCTTGCTTTGATACCAATTGAAGTGAATCACACGTTAATACAGCACTTAGAAAACGATATTAGAATGCACGAGAAGGGGGGGTTGAATTGTGTATTCCCCTTTTTTTATAAATCTTTTCAAAACTAGTTGTAAGAAATAAAATTCTTTACAGAATTTTATAGATTCTGATTAATCAAACTTTTCAATATTGTGTATATACAAAAATAAGTAATGAGATATTTTGAAACTAAAATAGAGATAGAGAGTAAGAGTGGTAGACACGAAGATTTATCCTGGTTCACCCCAAACCGTGGGCTACGTCCAGTCCTCAGAGTTTCTTCTGAGATTTCACTATCTCTTCAATCGTTACAAGTATTCTTTCACGAGCCTCTTCAGGTCTCTACAACCAATATTCTTTCACACTTAACCTCTGCAGGCTATCTATACAACTTTTCTTCTCGAAAAATATTTGAACACTTGTTACAGAAAAATAGCACTCAACAAAATCACCTTTTCTCACGTAGTAATTTTTCTCGCTATTTCGTATAAGTATCTGTAAGCTCTTTGTAAAACTGTTTTGTGTAAACTTTCCGTAACTTTCAGTAAGTTTTGTAACTTTTCAATCTTCAACTTCGACTTGTATTTATAGCCTTCGTCTCCAACTTCTTCTTGTTTCTTGAATCTTGAATCTTTAAAAAACGGTTAATCAGTTGAGTTCTGTAACTAACTCGAATTGACTCTTGCGTCTGTTTCTTTTCTGCGTCTGTGTCTGCTTTGCATTTGCGTCTGCGTCTGCGTCTGTATTTGCGTCTGCGTCTACTTTGTATTTGTGCTCTCGCCTCGCTTTGTATTTGCATCGTATACGCTTTACGTTTATATCGACTTGATTATTTCAACTTCGCTACGTATCTAAGTTCGTACATGTCCGACTTCGCCTGCATTTACATCTTCGTGCAGGTTCGACCTCGCCTGCTTTTGTTTTCTTTGTATTTGAACTCTTTTTGTTATACATCAAAATCATATTTAAGTAAAGTCATGTTGACTTAACAACAATTGGCTACCAACTCTATTCTCCCCAATTTTTCAAAAAGGGCTAGTAAAATAGGAAATTTATTTAACACATTTATTGAACATTTTTTTAATACTATAACCTACATCATTTCTTCCTTATTAATCCACTTTCATAAAAAAACTATTAATGATTCCTACGAAGTTAAATTCGTTCAATCATAAGTGCATCCACACGAGTGACATAAAGTGAAAAAATAGGTACAACATTGTAATCAACATGCACATTCACCTAAAAAATCATTCAAAACAAAAGCTTTAGAAGCTAATGTTTCTTAATAATTTAAATGATCGTGCTCGTAATTAAGAATTTCCTTTCAATTCCATGCCATTAACACATTGATACAAATACATAAAATGAAACAGCATGCAATAAAAATAAAAATTTCATACAATGCTAACACTATTAAAAATCAACACAATGCAAATGCAAAGTCGTATATAATTGATAATGCAACTATATATATGTCTCCATATTTGAACAACACATTGTCCTCAACATGGACATAATACATACCTAAAAAAACACAAATAAATAACATAACAAAAAAAATAAATAAAAAGGTCAAGAATACTTATGGGGACCGTGATGTTGATGGTGTTAGAGAAGGAACTTGGATGCCTTGCACCATAAAAAACTTTTAACAATTTCTTCATTTAGTAGAACTGTCATCAAATACCTGCTTCAATTGCACTTCCATGGTGTCCATTTTTCCCTCCAATTTCTTTTTATTTTCTATTATTTTATTAAGCTCCTTTTTTCCATCTTTGTTCTTCTTATTCAAATCCTTCACTCGATGTTTCCTCATGATGATGTTGCTGTAGGGCTAAACTTGATGCCACCTATCCTCTCCTATGCTTAACATTAGATCAAGTACTATAGGACTCTAGGATTTTTTCCCTCTTTAAGTGTGTATTATCAAAAACTCAGGAGCAACAAATGTAAGACCATTAACAACAATATCATAATACTGAGCAAATGTAGTTACTAACAATCCCATACGTAAATAACTACTTTTTCTAGTGACTGAAGTAACTATTGTGTGGAAGATGATGATCGTATTGTTTGAGCTTTAAAATTTATAAACCCTTAAATACCACAAGCACACGGGTCGCGACTGTAGTATAAGAGGTGTCGATCTCACAAGGAGGGGGATTAGTCTAATCCTAAAAATCTAAGGCTGAAAAGACATGACAAAAAATAAACAATGCAATGGGAAGTAAATACGAGAATTGAATGTAACTAATTTAATCAAAAGTTAAACATAAAGAAATTAACAATTGAAAAACAAGCACGCATAATGGAAATCAACCAAAGAATTTACCAATTTATAAGAAAGGAGATTTTACCTATCATTAATGCTAACCTAGCTGATTATGTGTTAATGGGGTGTCACTTATAGACAATCCTAGAACTGATTACACTCTCTCGAGTTAAACCCTAATTTATAAACCTTAATTGGATTATAAAATTTGTAATCTCTAAATTCACAAATTATTTATAATTAGATCTGAGCACTCTAATAAACTATCAAAATATTACACAAGATCTCTTTTTGTACAATTACCGATTTGTCATGGTTTCTATTAAATCTCCTAACTCTCATTAATCTAATTTAATCATTTTTTATTCAATTCACCATCTCAGTTTATTACCGAATTATGCAAGAATGCAATCAAATCACGACATTCATCCAATAAACACAATCAACTAAATTATGATTAAATTAAAATAAGATCCTGAAGAAGAGCTAGAACATCATCAACATTCTATACCATCTATCATCATACAATCCATCCCAACTTTATATATGAATAAAATTTAAACGAAAAGGAAATAAAAATTTATAACAGATGATCTAGGAAGGCAGCAATGTTGAGAAACCTCCTAATCCGGGAAGCACATCGAGACCTCTTCTTCTTCCTCTTTCTCCTTTCTTTCTCTTCCTCTTCTCTCTTAGGGTTTCTAAAAGTGACTGCATGAAAAAGCTCATTTCTTTCTTCTCTTATTATTCTTTAAATAGTCTCTTATGTTTTGGGTAGCTTTATGGTTTTTTGGGGTCTGAATGGTCTAAAATTCCCTCAAAACATGAAGTTCATAAGTGTCTACATATCTGCCCAACACAGACATGATCGTGGCTCACATCTGACCCTTCTGTTATGATCGTGACGTGCAGGCCACGATTATGGGCCATTCCTGGAGCTTCTGTTGTTTTGACCTAAATGTCTTCCAAAAATCCTCTGTTTTTCGATATTAACCCTAAAACACTAGTAAACACATCAAGGTACCTCAAAAACATAATATTTAAGCTCAAAATGTTGTACTAACCCTTAAAACACAAATAATTAACAAACTAACACAATTCTAACCTAAACAAATACTAAATGATCGAATTAACGACTAAACATATATCAAACTATGCCCTAAACCATGATGCAATTTACACTTATCATATGTGTTTAGAAGTCCATACGTTAATTTTATTGTGCATACACAAAGGAAAAACAAATCCTTTTTAAAACACTTATTGCTTTGACTCTTCACAAAAATGGTGTGCCACATGAATTTATGTAGCAATAAGTGTTATGTATTCCTAATTAAATTATTTAATGCATTGTAAGGTTTAAACACTTTTTACCTTACCAATTTCTTGTAATATTTGTTATCTTGAAAAATTTTATGGGATTATACTATTTTATTACTAGGGAATCCAAATATATCCTCCATAACATTATGATCTAAGTTGCATGGTTCCCATTTTAGTCTAAACCAAAAATTGTCTTACTTGTTTGGCTTATAACTAGGGGTAGTATATAATTCTAGTGAAAGTTTTTCATTAACAACAAAATCAAAGTGAATAAAATTTTGTTAATTGATTATAGTACATAAAGATTCCACTTTATCTTTAAGCCTAATTCTTCCACAATTTGGAAATCAAAATAACAAGGTGCAACGTCAAATTTAGTACGAAATTTTTGGAAATTCTCACCTACTTCTTGTGAGAAGATTGAGAATAGAGCTCCAAAATCTATAGCCAAATCCCATGCTCCACTGCTCTCAACCTTTGCTTTTCCTTTGGGGTTAGACCTTTATGTGATTTGCTTTACTCTAGGTGTCATATTCTATATGAATACCTACAAAATAAACACCAAGAACACAAGGAAAAATGTAGCGCCCCCTTACCGTAGAGTACGCATCGGAATGCCCGTGGGTCATTTCGATACGTATCCTACAATAAGGGAGAACTACGATTGGACACTACACTACTCTCATGGCTTCGCATAAATAAACCATAATCTAAAATCACTAAATTTTTGAAACCGAATCACTTTCTCATATCATTTCATCAAAACAGAAATTTAGATGACTATCAGTTTTCCACTGTCTAAGACATACTCCAAAAGGGGAAACTAATACAAAAATCTAACTAGGTCATCCCCAAAACAATCCCAGCTGACCGACCTGTGTGTCATGACTTCTCTTTCCAACTAGATCCACACGGCAGGAAAAGTCCTTCTCACTGGAGCTAGGAGTCTACTCTCTCGATCCTGAAAAATAGATTGCAATTTTGGGTGAGTTTGCAAACTCAATGAGAAACCATCATCGATGGTTCACTCAATTCATGCATTACGCAAATAGCGTACAGATTATCACAATAGAACATTCAGAAAATCACATAGCAGATTACAGATCATTTCACCATAGCATATTCAGAAGATCACATAATTGGAAGGCATTCTACCTTTTTCCTAATCCAGAATTCAATCAAATGCATAAGTAATGAATACATAACATTTTTCCATTTTATTTCAGTGTTGTGATTGAGTGCCTGTACTGTCCCAATCTGGGCACATTAATCAATGAACCTGAGGCTTTAAACTGTCCCAAAATGGGCGCATTAACATTGAGCTTATAGCTCTGAATTGTCCCTTTTCGGGCGCATTAAACGTTGAGCATATCGCTCTGAACTGTCCCTTTTCGGGTGCATTAAACATTGAGCTTGTATCTCTAAACTGTCCTTTTCTAGGCTCGTTAAGCGTTAAACACATCTTAGGGGTAGGAGAGCCCTCTGGGTATGCACTACTTCCTATGCGTCTTAGGGATAGGAGAGCCCTTTAGGTATGCACTACTTCCCACGCGTCTTAGGGATAGGAGAGTCCTTTGGGTATGCACTATTCCCTTTCGAGCACGAGGCTCTTTTCCAGTAGTCGAGCTTGTAGCTCTCGGTGGCAGCTCCAGTCAGAACCGTTATTAATCAATCGTTCATGGAATTCATTTATCACAATGCAATCAGATCCAATTTATCGAAAACAGTCATATCGTTCTCAATCACATATTACCATACATTCACAATTTATTACATTGAAACATGAACATTTCACATTTCACAAACAGTCTACACTTCAATGTCAAAGCACTCAATCCCTCGGACTTTCGGTTCGAGATTTCAAACATAACAATTCACATATACTCATCATTATTCTCCACAAAATTCTAAGTACAGAACATTTAACAATCAAAGATTGAGGAACCAACTAGGTTACTCACCGAAACTTCCGAACTCTCGCCGAAGTCCCAAAGAATATCCGTGGAATGTCGTTCCAACTAAGGCCTCTATAATACCAAATAATTTCCCATTACTAAATGCACAATCAGAATAATTCAATAATGCACATGTCGTAAATAAAAGATGTACGGTGCATGTTCGTGACCTTCCCGGCGCTAAATCCCAAATTCCACTTTCTTTTGTCTCGAAACCAACTTTTCATTCTATATACACTATCACATTTAGACAATACCCTTAAATTCTCAAGGAAGACCTCAAAGCCAAATTACTATTTACTAGATCAATATCATCCATTATACTCTATTTCTAAAACCTCAAAGGCATTGAATCTATTTCAGAATTCTCACAATTATACTCCAATTATCAAGAAACAATTTTTAGGCCGAAATAGAAATCTATACTCAATTTGTTTCAAGATTTGAGATCTTAAAAACCTGAATTCAAACTTTCTTACTTCACCTTAATTGTAGACCTCTTTCTCTAGTTCATAACGAATCAAAAATCATTTCAATTGGAGGTCTACATCATTAGTTATGACCCAAGAACTAAATCACATCAGTTCAGAAAATCAGACTCGCCGCGGCCAAAGAACGCTCGCCGCGACGACTAACCACCCGTCGTGACGTCTAATCGCTCGTCGCGAAGAGGAATTTAACTGCTCATCGCGACGTCTAACCACGCTCATCGCGACGAGGCCCTTAAGACGTCGCGACGTATGGGTTCCCGATCATCTGCTCCGACCATTTTTCACCTATTTCTCTCTAAAATCATCCATAACTCAAACTCAACCACCTCAATCTTTCACATTAAACACCATAAATGCATTTCAACAAGAAGAAACAACATACAAGCCATTTACTTACCAAATCAAGCTTCCTCTCTTCAAACTCCCGAAAATTTCTCTAAGCCTTTAACACCTACGGCTCTCTCAAATTTTCACCAATCTTCATCTTCACTAGGTTTAGGTTTGAGGAGCAAGCAAGGATAACAAAAGATCATGTAGGGAGGGAAACCAAGCATCAATCAAAAGAAAGAAATAGCATGCCCTAGGATGGAGGAGATAAGTCTACTGCCAAAGTGATTTTGTAACTTTCAAAGGGAAAAAAATATCAAAACTGAAGGCATTAAGGGTTACTCTTATAACAAACTTAAAACCTAGGGCTCAGAAGGCATATTACTCAACTTTTCCTCAATTACTTACAAAGTTCTTTTTCTCTATTCAAATTCATGTATCTAATTTCCCATCGCCATTGAACAATTATTCAGTACTATTCAGTCAATCAGTCCGTCAATTAGATAATTCTCCGGTCCTGACTTTTTCTCCCAAAACTTCCAGAAAATGTTCGTAAGGGTCACTAACAACCGAGAATCACTCCTAGAAAATGTCAATTCAATTTTCAACCACCATCATCCCCAAATTCACAAAGCACAACATAATCACAAATAAATGCCGGAAAATGTCATGAATGCATGTACCTAAATGTGCATATGGAAAATGTCTCATTCCTCTCTATATCGAGAGGCCAAATTAATGAACAAATCAAAATATGCAATGTAACCTACTAACCCGTCCCAATTTACCAATAAACCCTTCCCATCAGTGATGGGATGTTACAAAAAATGTAGGACAAATTGCTCTTAGCACCCAAGAAAATTTTAGTAATATTGAAATAGTCACTATTTTTAGAGTTTAACTATGTAAAAATAGAAGAAAAGTGGAAGAAAATGTGAAATTTACTTGAAAGTTGAGTGAAACTAATCCATTAGGTGATTAAAAAAAATATTTCTTGTTAAAACCCTTATGATTGCATTATCAATTTATAAATTCTACTATTAGGTTTGACTATAATCTAGAGGATTTATGCCATCCTATCTCTAGGTTTGCACGTTCCTTCCAATTATGATAGATCTATTCATACAAGAGGATTTCTCAATCTCAATCATATGAAATCAAATCATGCATTAATATTCGGATATATTAAAACAAGAATAAAACACATAATTTAATCGTAATAAATTAATCAATATAATTGCATTGAATAAGAGATTAAAACATATTGTTATCATAAATTAGTGTTCATTACACTAAGACACTAAAATTATAAATGTCCATTTCTCTTTTATTGGATCTTTTTACAAGTATGGAATTGATGTTGTTATCTAATGGATCTCTTAACGTTTTCTTCGTGTATGCCTTGTCCCTAATCAAAATCATTAGCTTTGAATGTTGCTTACGACCTAAAATTGCTTAATAATTCAACTCCCCCTTGTTTGCCTCCACCAATATACTTTTATAGTAAAATTTAGGGTTTCTGAGATATACACGATCACTCACACGGGATTGTAGGAGACTGTGTATATTCAAAAACACCTAAATTTGCGATTTCATATGAGCATAAAGACTTACATAAGCAATATATAAGATTGTATATATCAAGATACATGAGTTTGTAGCTCCACACAATTAAAACTCAAATTCTTCAATCTTTACATATTTACAAAGATTTACACAGTCATTGTACATGGTTGTATAGGTCCTTAGTTGCTTCATATCTTTGTTTTATAACATGTTTTCATCATAATTCTTCTCTTTTTGGTCCATGAAGGCAATATAACCTACAAATGCACTTAGAGTCAATTATGTACCAAATATACAACAAAACTATGAAATATCAAGCAAAAAATATTACATATAGGTGTATATTATAGTCAAATATGCATTTATCAAACATCCCCACACTTAAGCTTTTGCTTGTCCTCAAGCAAATCATAATCTAAATTATCAACTTTATTACGTCCATCCTTTACTATTCCTAACTTGTCTATCCATACTCTAAATCATTATGTCATATTAATCAAATTAACATACAAGTAGAATAAGGTTATCCTAAAACTAACTTCATAAGTCAATATTAATAATAATCAAATCAATAATCTTTTCAAAATAAAAAGCATAAATATTTACACCCTCACCAAGGTTTCACTTAATGCACTTAAGTGTTTAAGATGAAAAGTATGAGAACTCTCCAATCGATGCATAGAAAAACTCTTAACCATAAGCTTACAATATTATCACATCTCCGTCAATTATAAGCAAACTAGAAATAAAATCAAAAAGTCTTTATAAAGTTGTAATAGGGCTTAGGTAAAGTATGATTAGGTTAATTAAAAAATGTGATAAAATTGAAGGAAATTTACAAAGGAAACATTAAAAGAAACTTGTTCACAGTATACACAGGTTCTTTCATTATAAATCCATTGGTACTATACTTTTTTTCTTTTTTTATTCACACAAAAAATTTTAATCGATATTTTAGAGCATTCATCATGTACCAAAATTAAAGAAATATTGAAGCTTTCAAATTTTCAAGTTTCAAACAATCAAGTAATGTAAATAACTTTTAGGGTTCAAAACAATAAAAGGGTTTCAAGAAAAGATAGGATAAAGGTTAACAATTGGTTTATAATAAATGTAAAAAGCTAAGGCCCACAATTGGTTACTTCCAAGGGATAAAATAAGGTATGGTAATTTTCCAAGAAATAGGCTTAAACAATTGTTAAATCTAAATGTCTTTATTACTTCAATGCTTTTTAATTTAACAAATTACAGTCTCAATATGCATAATAAAAGCAAGTTCTAGAATTGTTCAACTATGCATAAAAACACACATGAAAGAATAAAAGATCTTTAAAATTTTGAAAATTTGCTCTTAGCTCAAAAGCTCACAAAAGAGATGGCCTTATGTATGTAAATAATATGCAATTTTCATTCAAATTGATTATTTCAGTGATTACTAACAATATGACTTATAAAAGTAAGGTTTATTATAACTATTATCCTTTTGTATACTAATTCAAATCAATAATCAATAACGAAATAAATTTATGGATGATTTCAACTAATTTAGAATATCATTAATAAAATTTAATAACAAAGATTATAATAAACTTAAGAAAATTATTAACCTCTTTGTTACACTTTAAATTGTACATTGTCCCTAATGTACATAATATAAACATAAAAAATAAAAAAGGTTAGAAAGTGGAGTTTGGTACTTCCCTAAGTAATTAGATTTTTAGAGTGATCTTCGTGAGTTTGGGACTATCCAGCCAACATAAGATATTAATTTCCTTGCAAAAGATAAAGAAAAAAGGATAAAAAAAGAAAATAAGCATAACAAAAAACTAAGAAATATGAAATAACATTAACAATAATGTTTAAAAAAAGAAAGAAAATAAGAAAAATATACAATTAAAGATAAAAAGAAATGATAAAAAGTTAAGCATTTCCCTCAATTGTTATGTGACTCAAGCCTGTCTGACTATGGAAAGTCCTCAGGTTGATGATATTCAGAAGGAGAAGGAGCTGCTAATGAGGTAGCCTTAGCAGATGATAGAGGCTGAAAATCGATGCCTTGATAGCTTGCCATTAACAATAATAGCTCTCCCATCCATCCAACTATGGTCTCCAGCTTACCTATCTACTTAATAGAGGTCTCGAGTTCTGTTACCTACTCTACAAGCTTCACTTGCCATAGTCAAAGAGTCTTTCGAGAACCCAAAAGCTGTGTCATCCATCTCTCTTTTTTAGTTATCTTCAGCTTGTCCAAATGTGGTATTCTCACCCTAGGTGCTCTCGTACTATCCTCCATCGGTACTGCTTCTCCCGTCTACTTATACAAGAGGGTTTCTCAATCTTAATCATATTAAATCAAATCATTCACTAATATTTCGAATATATTAGAATAAGAATAAAGCACATAATTGAATCGCAGTAAATCAATCAATATAATTGCATTGAATAAGAGATTAAAGCATATTGTTATCACAACTAGGGTTCATCACACTTAGACACTAAACACGTTTAGTTACAAATTAAGAAAAGAAAACAAAGATAAACGTGCAAAAAAACTAATGCAAAATAAAGAGATCATAATTGTAATTCTTCTTTTCTCTTCTATTGAACATTCTTGCAAATATGGATTTGTTGTTGTTATCTAATGAATCTCTTGATATATTCTTCATGTTTTCCTTGTCCCTTAATCAAATTCATAGCCTCTAAATATTGCTTACGACCTAATATTGCTTAATAATTCAACTTCCTCTTATTTTCCTCTATTCACATCCTTTTATAGTAAAATTTATGGTTTCTAGTATATACATGGGCTTATAGGAGACTGTGTATATTCAAAAACACCTTAATTCATGATTTCATACAAGCAAGAGACTTACAAGGGCAACACACATGGCTATGTATATCAAGATACATGGGCATGTAACTCCACATGACCAGAACTCAAATTCTTCACACATTTATAAGATATACACAGCCGTGTAACTCCATGCGACTAGAAATTAAATCTTCAATCTTCACACATTTATAGAAACTTACACAACTAAAACTCAAATTCTTCAATCTTCACACATTTACAAAAACTTAGATAGTCATTGTACACTGTAACATACCACTCTCATAGCACATATGCATGATCATATCCACGGATAGTCGAGAATATAACAATCAGATTAATACAGTCTGAGGCATCAATATAACTTAAGCAATCCCAATACTTATTTATTTCACAATCATAATAAGTCATATATGTCATTAACATTCCAAATTTAAGTAGACCATACACAACAGTTTTGAACTCAATCCCAATACTTCATATAATACAAAAATTACACATTAAAGACAATGTGTGTCATAACATGGAATGCTAATACAAAAGACATCTATTTAGACTTTGCAAGTATCAGTTGACCAAACCTTTGAGCCATTCTTGTCCCTGAAATAACCATACTAGAATTCTATTAGATTGCTTTAGAAGTTAGATCTCCCTTGAACCTAAAAATCAACGTTGCAATTTTGATGAGTTTGCGAGCTTAGTGAGTGAACCATCATCGATGTGCTCACTCAAGTCAAAATATAAAGACAATGTTAAGTCAAACCAGACTTCACGTATTAAATAATTTTGATAATAAACAAAGAGAAATA
This sequence comes from Erythroxylum novogranatense, assembly GCA_029891385.1. Taxonomy (NCBI): domain Eukaryota; kingdom Viridiplantae; phylum Streptophyta; class Magnoliopsida; order Malpighiales; family Erythroxylaceae; genus Erythroxylum; species Erythroxylum novogranatense. The sequence continues at coordinate 27,936,110 of CM057233.1, read as the reverse complement.
GACGAAAGAAAAATGTATTTAAACAAAAAGCGCATTTAAGAAAAGGCATTTAAAGAAAAGCGGGCGATACAAAAGCGATTAAGAAAAGCGAGGCGAAGAAAAGCGAGATAATACAAAAGGCATTTAAAGAAAAATGACGGAAGAAAAGCGATTTATACAAAAGCGTAAAGCGAAGAAAAGCAGGCGAAAGAAAAACAGAGGCGGAAAGCGATTTAAGAAAAGGCGAAAGAAAAACAGATTTAAACAAAAGGCGGAAGAAAAGCAGACGGAAGAAAAGCGGGCGATACAAAAGGCATTTTAAGCTTTACGAAAACAAAAGCGATTTATACGAAAATAAGACGGAAGAAAGAAACATCAGTTTAAGACGGTTCTGGTTAAACTGAATAACCGCTTTTTAAAGATTCAAGCGATAGTCAAGAACAATTGAAGTTCACTATAAATAAGAGTCGAGATTGAAGAAGAAATAACTTTTGGAAAAAGTGAATGAAACTCTGCGTATTCAATATCTGCCTATCACGAGAAAAATTGCGAACTATTTTCGAGTGTATATTGTGAAGAGCAACTCTTTTGTAAAAGCTCTTTATCGCTTTTCATTTTGAAAAGTGCTACGAGATAACTGAAGAGGCTAAGAGTAAAATAATACTTGCGTTAAGAGACTGAAGAGGCTCGATCTAAAGAATACTTGTAATCGCTTTGGAGATAGTGAAAATCTCGAAAGAATATCGAGGATCGGGCGTAGCCTACGGTTTGGGGTGAACCAGATAAAATTGCTGTTTTCTCTCTAACTCTTACTTTTCTTAAATCGTAGTTTTCATTATTAACAAAGTTTTCAAACTAGTTAAGAATTGATTTACGATAAGTTTTCCGAAGAACAAGCAATTGTTATTGAAGGGATTAAAGAAAAGTTTATCACAATTCAACCCCCCTTCTTGTATCTTGGTCATATTATTACTCAATATATTAACGTGTGATTTACTTCAATTGGTATCGAGCAAGGTGTTCAAGAATCACTCTAATAAAGTGTGAACTAAAGAAAATGGTGGAATCACACACGATATTGCGTAAGAGCCTCGGTCACGGACCTCCAAAGATTCAATGGTGAAGACTACCACTATTGGAAGGATCGGATGAGATTGTTTATCGAGTCTACTCACATTGACCTTTGGGACATCATCGAGAATGGACCTTACACACCAAGATGATGATAAAATCCAATTCCACGAGAAAGATGGACAATGAAAGAAAGCAATATTTCAACTAAACTCCAAAGCGAAATTTTTCTTGAGTTGTGCATTGAAGCGAAGCGAGTATGACAAAGTGCATGGATGCGATATTGCCAAAGAAATGTGGGATACATTATCAATTGCACATGAAGGAACAAATCAAATGAAGGAGTCCAAGATAAGTATTTTGGTGCATCAGTGCGAGTTATTCAAGATGAAAGAAGAAGAGACCATTGATCAAATGTTTGGAAGATTCCAAACAATTGTTAATAGGCTAAAAGCTCTTGGAAGAACGTATAACACCAAGACCATGTTCGAAAGATTTTGAGGAGTCTGCCCGAAAAGATGGAGACCCAAAGTAATCTAACTTGTCTGAAGCCAAAGACCTAAGCGTCTTGAAGCTTGATGAATTGCTTGGATCGTTGAAGATACACGTAGAGCTTGATGCGAAGATAAGCCCAAAAGGAGAAGTCCATAGCGCAAAGCAAGTCAAAAGAATCACAAAATCCGAAGAAGAAAACAAAAGGAATACATCAAAGGCGTTAAAGATTGAAGAAGCGAGGATGATGATTCCAAAGAAGTCGAAATCTGAATCAAGTGATGAAGATTTATGAGCTATCTTTCATTTCAAGAAAGATAAGAAGAATGTGGAAAAGAAGTCCAAAGGAAATTCAACATTTAGAAGGAACAATGGCAAAGACGATGAAAAGTCGATAAAGCATCCATTACTGTTATGAATGCAAGAAGTCGGACATTACAAGTCCGAGTGTCCAATGTTGAAAAGACAACCCGGAAGGAGTAGAGATAACAAGAAAAGCATGATGGCAACATGGGAAGATCTGGATTCATCGTAATCGGATACAAGTTCACAAGGCGTCGAACATGCTAACATATGTCCGGTAGTTGAAGAAGAAAGTGATGAGGAGGTAACTTCCACTATAATGATATACAAGATGCATATTCGTAATTGTTAGAGGATTCTCATGCTATTACGAAGCAAGACAAGTCGTTGAAGAAGAAATATGTAGAAAACCTCAAACATACTCGTGAGATAGAGAGTGAGAATATAAGTTTGAGAAAGCAAGTTGAGGAATTGAATAACAACAAAGTTGTAGATAGATCTGAAGAGATTAATCAATTGAAATCGAGAATTAATAATCTCTCAATTGATCTAGCTAAATTTACGAGATAGTACAAAAAGATGAATGAAATGATAGGAGAATCTGAGACATCAGGGGATAAAAGCTGGATTAGGGTTTACTAAAATAAGCCCCACATTACGTAGTAAAATCGGTTGCTCAAAAAATAAGAAAAGATATCAATCGATTTTCGGAAAGGTCATCAACATTATCATTCTACACATCATTATCATTCATTACATCAGACTAACCTAAAGGACCCAAGAGAATCTGGGTACCTAAAATAAAATAATATCTCCCACGAAATCCTTCGTTGGAAGAACCAAAGAAGCACCATTGGTATATGGACGGTGGATGCTCGCGTCACATGATGGGAAACAAGTCTATGTTCCTAGATCTTGATCAAGAAAGGAGGATCAAGAACTTTTGGAGACAACCAACAAGGAAAGATAATCGGGTTTGGTAAGATTGGTAAGAATTCTCATGCATGCATTAATAACGTACTACTAGTTGATGGTTTAAAGCATAACTTGATAAGTATTAGTCAATTGTGTGATTACGGTTTTGAAGTTTCTTTTAATCAAAATTTTGTGAAGTCGAAAACAAAGATGGTTCCATCTTCTTTTCAGCCAAAAGACGAAACAATCTTTATAAAATTGATTTAGGCGTTTTTCGGTCTCAAAATATTTCATGTTTTTATCTCATGAAGATGAAAGATCGATCGGCATAAAAACTAGGTCATGTCGGTTTTAAACATATTTCAAAACTTTTGAAACATGATTTGGTAAAAGGTTTGCCACAAATTCGTTTTGACAAAGATTTCTTTTGTGAAAGTTGTCAGAAAGGGAAACAAGTTAAAACCTCTTTCTCTTCAAAACATTTCATAACTTCTTCTAGTCCACTTGAGTTGTTACATATGGACTTATTTGGTCCAACAAGAACAATAAGTCTTGGTGGAAAGAAGTATGGACTTGTGATTGTTGATGATTTTACAAGGTTTTGTTGGATACTTTTTCTATCACATAAAGATGAGTCTTTCAAGTGTTTTAGAAACCTTTCCATTAGATTACAAAATGAAAGAGGAATGTCTATAGCAAGCATAAGGAGTGATCATGGAAGAGAATTTGAAAATGAGAAGTTCAGAGTATTCTGCGAAGAAAAGGAATTTTCATAACTTCTACGCCCCAAGGACTCCACAATGAGAATGGAGTTGTTGAGAGGAAGAATAGGGCGATTCAAGAGATGGCAAGAACAATGTTTGTGAGATGAATCTTCCTAAATACTTCAAGCGGAAGTCATCAATACAAAGATGCTACATTCTGAATAGAGTCTTCTTGTGACCAATCTTTGAAGAAAACTCCTATGAGTTGTGGAATGGAAGGAGACCAAACATTTCTTATTTCCATCCTTTTGGCGCAAGTGCACTTTTCTCGAACACAAAGGAAGCTCGGACAAATTTGATGCGAAGACACTTTCAGAATTTTTCTAGGCTATTCTCTCACTTCAAAGGCATTTAAAGTCTTCAACCTCACCTCAAAGACTGTTGAAGAAACTATTCACGTTAAGTTCGATGATAGCTCTCAACCCAATAAGGAAGAGAAATCGGAAGATGATCTTTATTCTGTGCCACGCAGTTGTAAGGAAGTATCTTCATCGAGAACACTTCATGATGAAAAGATGATATCTATAAAATTTTGAGTTAAAGAAAGATTGGAGATACAAAAGCTCTCATCCTAAAGAGTCAATTATCGGAGAAACCTCGGAAGGTGTAAGAACAAGGTCCAAGTTCGGAAGAGAAGCCAACGTGGCATTTATATCCAAGTAGAACCTAAAAAGATTGATGAAGCTCTAAAAGATGAAGCATGGATATTAGCTATGCAAGAGGAGTTGAATCAATTCAAGAGGAATAAAGTCCGGTCTTTAGTTCCTAAATCAAAAGAAATCCATTATTGGTACTAGATGGATATTCAAGAATAAGCTAGACGAATCAGGAAAAGTAAGTCACAACAAGGCAAGATTAGTAGCACAAGGCTATAATCGCAGGAAGGAATAGACTATAATGAGACATATGCTCCAAGAGCAAGACTTGAAGCAATAAGGATCTTGCTTGCATATCTTGCTTACCATGACATAAAGCTTTTCAGATGGATGTAAAAGTGCATTTCGAATGGCTTTATAGATGAAGAAGTCTATGTCAAGCAACCTCCTGGATTTGAGGATATAAAGTATCCAGATCATGTCTCAGACTTCATAAAGCCTTATATGGATCAAACAGGCTCTAGAGCATGGTATGATCATCTGAGCTCATTTCTTATTGAAAATGGATTTACTAGAGGTAAAGTTGACAAAACTCTTTTAGGAAGAACTTGTATAATGATTTTATTATTGTGCAAATCTATGTTGATGATATTATTTTGGTGCCACCTCAAAAAGTTATGCATAAGCTTTGAAAATATGATGAAAAATGAATTTGAGATGAGCATGATGGGTGAGTTAAAATTCTTTCTTGGATTGCAAGTAAAGCAAACTAAGGATAAGATTTTTATCCATCAACAAAAATATGTCAAAGAATTGTTGTCTAAATTTGATATGTGCAGTGTTAAAAGTATGTCTACACCGATGCATCCTTCAAACTTGTTGTCGAAAGACGAAAGTGGTAAGAAGGTGGATCAAACCCTATTTAGAGGGATGATTGGTTCTTTGCTTTATCTTATAGCAAGTAGGCCTGACATTCTATTCAGTGTATGCTTGTGTGCAAGGTTTCAGGCCGATCCTAGAGAATCTCATTACATAGCTGTAAAATGAATTTTGAGATATCTCGCAGTACTACCGATCTTTGCTTAATGTATGAGAAAGGTAAAGATTTCAGTTTGAATGGATATTGCGATCGCGGACTATGCCGTGATAGGATTGAAAGGAAGAGCACGAGTGGTGGTTGTCACTACCTTGGACCAAACACGGTGTCATAGTCAAGCAAGAGACAAAGCTCGATTGCATTATCAACCGCAGGTTGAATATATATCCGCCGCAAGTTGTTGTTCACAATTCTTGTGGATCAAGTATCAATTGGAGGACTACTCAATACAAGAGGAAGAGATTCCAATATCTTTGCGACAACACCGGTGCCATCGACTTGTCAAAGAATCCAATTCAACATTCAAGGGTGAAGCACATTGAAGTTAGACATCATTTCTTGAGAGATTACGTTGGAAGAAAGTTGTCGACCTACAATTCGTGGAAACGAAATTTCAGTGGGCGATATCTTCACAAAACCACTAAGTGAAGATCGCTTTAAAGAAATCGAGCGCAACCTCAATATGGTGATGTTAACGGACCAATCATCCGTTTTTCGCAAAGAAGAAACAGATAGACGGAGGAGTTAACGGACCAATCATCGGTTTTTCGCAAAGAAGAAACAGATGAGCGGAGGAGTTAACGGACCAATCATCCGGTTTTTCGAAAGAAGAAACAGATGAGCGAAGGAGTTAACGGACCAATCATCCGGTTTTTCGCAAAGAAGAAACAGATAGAGCGGAGGAGTTAACGGATCATTCATCTGATTTTTTTAAAGACAAAGACAGAAAGACGACAGAGTTAATAGATTGATCATCTGATTTTTCAAAAGGAAAGACAATGAAACGGTGGAGTTAAACGACGTTGACGGTTTCGGACTTAAAACTTCTTTCACAAAGAAAATTTTAGAGGAAAAAGGCTATCGATCATCGAGAAGTACAATCGTTCTAGAATTTGCTATAAAATCCCTAAAGCGGCGTTTGGGATCTCTAACAAATTCGAAATTGCTAGTTCTCTCCAAATCTCTCTGAAAATTCTTCAAGCGAGTTCCTATTCACTCGTAATCAACAAGATGAATGTCAAGCCCATTTTATGAGTTGATCCAGAGCAAAGCGGGAAGATTGGTAAACTTTGAAGATCTAAGAAGGGAACAAATGGATATAGATAGGAGATAATAGCGGCGGGATGGAGAAACTTCTTTCAAATACGAGAGCAAGTTTATCTCAAAGAAGTTTATGAGTTACGAAACATACTAAAGCGTGGATAATACAATCGTATCGTATGTAGAAACACTCCTGTTATAGTAACCAAGGAGTTCTTGGAAAGAGTCCTTGAATGTCCGAGTAGTGGAGTTCAACCCACTAACATGGTGAAATGGATGACTAAGTCAAGTTGAGCGAAGATGAAGTTACTCGTCAACTTTATGGTCGAACAACCCAATCGAAAGAAGAGCCTCTTGGCTTGTACCAAAGCGCAAGGGTTTTGTTTGTTTGCTTTGTGTGTGACCGTGTGTTACCTAGGATAGGTTCAAGACATCAAGTCACTACTTTGGATGAACAATGTATCCTTCATCTCTGAATCACCAACCAATAGATTTACCATTTTGATTTATCAATATATGGTTAAATCAATAAAGGATACAAACACTCTCCGTATGGGATGTTGTTGACAAGGATGTTTAAAGAATCGGAATCGATTGGGTTGGGAGTCGCATGGAAGGTATCTGTAAGAAGTTATATAGATTCTACATCGATTGCCAAAATGGGTGCGAGATTTTCGGACAAACAAGGACCAAGAATCAAGGAAAGTAACAACCGAGGGGAGCCTAAACCAAGAAATCCTCTATGAAGGAGAGAAGATCACACTCTCGAGTCAAGTCAAGATCTGCTCGATTTTTGAATCAGTGACTTAAAGCGGAAAGGGAACCTTTGGTGAGTGACATTCATAAGCAAGCAAGAACGTCACCCACAAAGGAAACTGTATGACGAAAGAAGCCGATCCTTCCAGAGATTCAAGCAAACCAAAGCATTATGAGCGCGAGATCAAAAGCTACAAAATCATCAGAATCAATCCTCGAGAAAGTTTGAAACTCAATCTCAAGGAAATGAAGGAAAAGGAAAGTAGAAGAACCCGAGAAGAAGAAAGTTCAATCCAAGAGGTCACCAAGGTTAAAGAAAATGAGTGCGAAAAGAAGAAAATCCAACAACAGAGGAAAAGGCTAAGAAGACAAGGCTAGAAGAAGCTGTTGTTGACATTTCAAAAATCTGCTACATGTCTTTGTTAGTCTTTGTTGATCTTCTTGAAGTTAATATGGAAGTCGCCATCAAGCGATTATGGGAAGTCATAAGGGTAATATTAAGGATTCTCACAAAATTCTTAATAATCCAATTTTGAAGAAATAGTTCCTACTACTTTTCAGTCCACACTTGTCCATAAACAAGTTGCTACACATGTTTTGGAGCGAAGGCTACTTCAAAAGTTGTAAGTGTGATGACTAATGTTCCATCCAAGTATTTAACTTCTCAAAGAGAAAGATGGGAACATAGATTGGTTGTAAGAAAGGAGAAGAAGACCAAGTCGGTCATCATCGAGACAAACCCAAGAGATTTGTCAAATCATTCTTCAAATCAGAGAATATGATAATGGCATTTCTCATCATTGGATAGGGGTTACAAAATTTCTATGATCAATCAAGAGAGTTGGGAGAACCATATCCACCAGAGCCATTTGAGAGCGTATCACTTCTTATCCTATCTTGAGCGGTACAATAATCAAGGTGGTACCGATCTTCAACCACCAAATTTTGTTGAACTCAATTATGAGAAGCTAAAGTCGAAAGTTCAACTGAGCCAAGATTGGATGACATGTCTGCTTGATCGATTGAAGAGGCAAAATTGATTGATGAAGCATGTAAGGAGAAAAGGAGTGGTAAGTCCATCTGCGTGTATCAAGATCCAGGACCAAGTCTAACTAAGGCCATAGCAGATGATCCACAGGAGGCAATATCGAATGGGTCAAGATTGTTACATTACGATTAGCAACTCGAATGTTGTTTTACTATAATACGAACATTCTGCTAAATCGACCTCTGTGGAGATCACTTCAATTCAGAAGCTATGCCATGGTTTGGGCGCACTTTTCAACGAATAAGAGATTCCTATGATCTTGATATCAATGAACAAGTCAGTATTTGTTCCTCCTCCTCTTCTGCAAATCATTGAACCAAATGTCTTTAACAAGGAAGCTTATACAACAACGGTGGCTATCGTTGAAAAGCAAGTTGTTAAGACGGTACCCTCGATCGCAGATGAATCATCAACTCTAAAGAAGCATGTTGGAAGCTTGATAGCGATATGAAGAAGATTAAGAAGATGTGAAAAAGTTGGTGAAGCAGATTGAAAATAATTTTTGATCAATAACAAATAGGGGAGAAGGGAGAAGGAAGAGAGAAGGAGAAGGAAGAAATCAATTTGGTAGGATGAAGATAATTTTTATCTCAATACTTCAGATAATTCACAAGTATATGATACTTTTCATATTTCTCTAAATTCACAGTATTTGTTATTATCAAAAGGGGAGAATGTTAAGTCAAACCAGACTTCACGATTAAATAATTTTGATAATAAACAAAGAGAAATAGACGAAAGAAAAATGATTAAACAAAAGCGGGCGGAAGAAAAGCATTTAAAGAAAAGCGGGCGATACAAAAGCGAAGAAAAAAGGCATTTAAAGAAAAGCGATACAAAAGGTATTTAAAGAAAAATGCGAAAGAAGAAAAGCGGGCGATACAAAAAGCAAACGGAAGAAAAGGCATTTAAAGAAAAATAGATTTAAACAAAAAGGCGGAAGAAAAGGCATTTAAAGAAAAATGGCGAAACAAAAAGCATTTGAAGAAAATGGCGGAAGAAAAGCGGGCGATACAAAAGGCGGAAGCTTTACGAAGACAAAAGCGCACGATACGAAAATAAGACGGAAGAAAGAAACATCGCTTTAAGGCGGTTCATGAGCTAAACCGAATAACCGCTCTTTAAAGATTCAAGAAGCGATAGTCAAGAAAGCAGTTGAAGTTCACTATAAATAAGAGTCGAGATTGAAGAAGAAATAACTTTTGGAAAAAGTGAATGAAACTCTGCGTATTCAATATCTGCTCTATCTCGAGAAAATTGCGAACTATTTTCGAGTGTATATTGTGAAGAGCAACTCTTTTGTAAAAGCTCTTTATCGCTTTTCATTTTGAAAAGTGCTACACATAGCCCAAGAGGCTAAGAGTAAAAGAATACTTCACATTAAGAGACACAAGAGGCTCGATCTAAAGAATACTTGTAATCAGTTTGGAGATAGTGAAAATCTCGGAAGAATATCGAGGATCGGGCGTAGCCCACGGTTTGGGGTGAACCAGATAAAATTGTCATGTTTCTCTCTAACTCTTACTTTTCTTAAATCGTAGTTTTCATTATTAACAAAGTTTTTCAAACTAGTTAAGAATTGATTTACGATAAGTTTTCCGAAAGAACAAGCAATTATTATTGAAGGATTAAAGAAAAGTTTATCATAATTCAACCCCCCCCTTCTTGTGTATCTTGGTCATATTATTACTCAATATATTAACGTGTGATTTACTTCAGACAAGTATATAACCCAATTCACCTAGTATAACACATTATCTAGCATTGAGAATATCACATCACATTATATAATATGTCAACAAGTACAACATGTTTTAAATTGTTTCATATACTATTTCAAAACAATGCAATAAATCATCTCAATCAGTCATATAATATATGTAAAGTTGTATACGAAAATGCATATATGACTCCATTCTTATTTTACTTTGTTATGACCAAGCACCTATAAACTTAATTTACTATCTCATGTTTGTTGTGGATATTGGGCTCATTTTATTAACTATCCCATATCCGTTATGGATACCAGGCTCATTGTTATGTAAGCTTGTGGCTCTTTGTGCACAATCCTAAGCTTAAAGTTTTTTTTTCCACATATTGGCTACTCCGGTCATAACTCCTTTATCTGATCATGCATTTTAATGTAATGAGATGCATCAATTCACATATTATGCTTTCAGTACTTTTCATTCAATGTGTTCATGTCATATATCAAATTCTTCAGATCTAAGTCCAACATTCATCATTCAGTAGTTCTCACCTTCCACAATACACATACAATTCAAATGGAAGCAAATATACTTGAATTTACACATCTAGGTTAACTCATAGTATGCTCCAGATTAGCTATTGCCTTGATGATTTGGAAATGTCTGGATATTGGCAATCAACTTGTGCTTCTATAATTAAGCAATAAACATATAGTTCACAATCACTAATTTGCTCAATCATACAATCATGCACATATATACGTGTTATGTTCAATGCATGCTCAATTGACTTTTTCGGGTATGTATTCTTTTTCACAAATCTTGACCGTTCAATTATTATAGCTTGTATATTACCACTTTGCTTTCAGGTTTATACCTTGAGTAAGTTTGATTAATCTAAACTCATCAATCATACATTCATCAAACTTTTCTAGCAATATACATTCACATAATTTCCTAATTCTCATTCATTCATCCTAATACACCTTACTCATATCCTTTGGATCATATTTGCATTCATAAGAACACCTTTATTCCTTTAATAACTTAAAATTTCCAAATTTAAATAGATTGATATCAAGACAATCCATTCATTAAGTAATGACATCAATTAACAACATAAACTTATCAAACCCTTAACCAATTAATTAAGCAACAATCTAGACTCATTTCAAGCCTTAATTAAGTCCGTATACACCAATATAGAGTGACTTGTCCTCATTTGGTTCAACAAATTCACAAAACTGAAATTATCATTTCAAAGCTTTGGCCACAGTCGTGGGGGACCTTCCCACAATCTTGGGATTAGTGCTCCAATCGTGCACTATCCAATTTCCCTCAATTCTCCACAAATTTCATCTACTTAGGATCATCATTAACACTTCGAATTTTCCAAAATTCCTACTCTCAAAAGCTACTTCAATTCATGTTAATATAGCTTCCATCTTGGTTACATTAAAGCTCTTTAAATTCTATTCATTTATGTCACTAAAAATCATTTTTAAACATACACTAACATCCCCAATTTTTTTCCATATTCAAAAGAAAACTCTTTCATATCAAATTCAAAACACCTTCATAACCATCCATTAATTATACCTCAATTATACCTTAATTATGCCTCAATTTCTTATCAATTTCATCTCAATTTGTAACTCAAAATAATTCATTTAACAGCTTATAAACTGTTGTTTTTCATGCATGTTAAACAAAATAGAAACTACCATTCATGCATCATTTTCTTAGCACTCACCTCTAAGCTACATTTCAACATCTCTCATACAATGCAATTTAGATTCCAGATGTGGTGTGGTAAATAAATGCATAGATCTTGGATCTAATAATGCAAATGCTTTAAAATTAAAGACATATATAGCACACCTACAGCAACATCTGGAGAATTCAACACCTCCCGTCTCGTAATAGCAAAGATCTTAGCCTGAGACTGCGGTTGGTTACTGCGCACCTCAGTCCTAGCACTAGGACTTGCTGAATTGGTTTTACCCCTACCTTTGCCTCTTTATCCAACTCCACTAGCTCTGCTCTACTAAACAATCATTTCAGTCACTAATCCTCCTCTCACTCTAGACTGTGTTCTCAATATTGCTAGACAGTCTCTAATCTGATGCTCAAAAGAGTCACAATCTAAGCAAGTTCCTGATATCTTCCAACATTCTCCACCATGTTTTTTTCCACAATACTCACAACTAGGCATCTGTTGTGTTTTCCCTCCATATGGTTGTCCTCCATATGCTTGATCTCTACCACTGCCAGCATGAACAAAACCGTCTCTTGGTCTAACCTTGACTGCCTCCATCTAGTTTGTGATCATGATGATCTATTCTGGTGTTTCATAAATCTCTTACCAAAGTCAGCTTGAAACTAACCATGCCTTTTAATTCAAAACTCCTGCCTATACTCTTCTTATTCATCCTTCAGGAACTGCTCATTTCGAATTGAAGCAATCCTCAACTCAGTGAAACTATTCAAATTAGTAATAGCCAACCTCATCTTAATTCTCATATTGAGTCCATCCTCAAACTGCATATACTTATCTTCCTCAGTCAGAATCAAAGCAGTAAGATAGTTCATTAATTCATTAAACCGCACCTCATACTCGGCTACATTGAGATTTCCCTATTTCAGATCGAGAAACTCTTTCATCTTCCTTTCCAAATTTAATTCTCCTTAAAAAACTTCAGGAAGTCTTCCCATATCAGTCTATAAGGTTGGGTGGAACCACCTGAGATAGTCTTCCACCACTGATAAGCTAGACCTTGAAATAATGAGACTGCGTAGTCAAACCTTTCATCGGACTTGCAATCCATCTAATCAAACACCTTTTCCGTTCTTTCCAACCAATCTTCTACCTTGACAGGGTCTGTACTTGTTAGGACCCGATCCGGGAACCGGAAAACGAAAAGCAAAGGAAATGAAAGCGAATAGAAACGGAAATTTCGCATCAAAATTTTGAATCAAAAATCAAAGCATTCGATAACGCGAAACGAAAAACGGAGCGAAATCGAATCACAAAATACGGAAACAGAATAAAGTGAAAGTGGAAGCAAATCGAGTACTCGAAACGGAAAGGTATCGCATCAAACAAATCGAATATATGAAAGCGGAACAAAAACTTAACATAGCGGATCCGACATCCGAGAACAATTATCGAAGAAAAACGAACGCGTTGGAAACCTAGACTACCCAAATCCGGTATAAATTTATTTTTATTCTTATTCCTTTCTTTATTCAAACTTCATGCAAATTAAAATTCCAATTTCCTCTTTCTTGGAAAGTGTCCTCAATCCATTTCTCAATTCATAACAAACTTTTTATCAATCATATAAGTCCCATAACTCATCATCACACACATCTTAATCTTATTTTTATTCATTTTTAACTTATTTTCTAACGAAAATTTGGCAGCATAACGACTGCTTTTGACCTAACCCAAAACCTGCAAGGTTTCAAAACCACTTCTAAAATGCCCCCATCAATCACACAATCATCAAAATCGACCGGATCCACCGTCCGGGATCTCAGCAGATAAACACACTCCTATATCTAAACCACTTCAAATCATTAATCATGTCCAATTTCAATACACATTTCAATCTTAAATCCATACACAAATTCCTAAATCAATATCATTATCATACACAATGTCAGACATAATTTCATATACAAATTCAATGATTCCAAACACATCATCATTTGATTTCATACAAATCCTTAATGGCTTTTCAAGCCATTTACAAACTTACAAATTGCTCAAGATACAGAAATATACACAAATCGAACAAGTGTCCTGACATTCTTTCATCCAATCTCCTGCACGAATACCTGGAGATGGGGATGAAAGGGGGGTGAGCTAAAATAGCTCGTGGATAATATGTTTATAAATTGAAAAATAAGCGAAAACATATTTGGAAAAACTTTACCATTTATTTCCGAAATTTCACATTAGAAATTTGGCAAATCTCGTATTTTTCACACTTTTCAAAATATTGCCAAAACAATTGCAATCGCTTTTTTAGGTTGAAAACCACCATAATTTATTTCTTAAAATTTTCACATTTTTTATAAAATGATGCAATGCAACACACTTATAAGCGTAACAAAACACACAAAACACATCAAATGGTGCTGTTTGGTCCAAGCGAGCGTCTTGCACATTCTGCATAGCGGTCACATGCGTTCGTGAGCGAAACGTATTACACTTTCTCGCATAGCGGTCCAGTGTAGCCGTGAAGGGAGTCCGAAATCGGAGCTCCAATGCCACTAGTGGGCAGCCGGGAGAAGGCTTTAACAAATAGAGACAGTACACTGACTCACTTAAAGGACCTAACCAAACCTACATAACACATATCGAAAAATCGGACATTCGGATTGCCCGTAGACACTTTTCGAAAATCTAATTTTTCAACACATTCACATATCCACATAAATTCATGTAACACATCTAATGCAATTCACATCATCAAATTTGATTACGAACCAATCAATCAAATTTACACTAATGTATGCAATAACTTCTTTTAATCATTAAAAAATCAAACTTATTCAGATTCACATTTTCAAATCATTCATATAATTCAAACTGCATTTTCATAAAACTTGTTCCAAAAACCCATTTTTCAAACATTTCCATAAACAATAATTTATCAAAAACGTTGCTTCTTAAATTTTCAAATATTCATTCTTATCATAAAATTCAATAAATAAACATACTACCCACCTCGAAATGATGCTAGGAACTCGTCTCGATCATCAATTTGATCCTTGCTTCTTTCCTTCTTTCAATTTAAAATTGACCTAAGCCATAATCATCCAAAATTCAACATCATAATTTGCATAATTCTCAAAATTAACCATGGGAAACCCAAATTCATCACTTTACCAAGCTATCTAAAGCAAGAATTTCTAAAATCCCCAAATTCCAAATTTGACCTAAATCAATTCACTCAAATTTAATATCATAAATCACTTAAATACTCAAATTGGACTTAGAAAACATCAATTCCTCACATATTCAAACTATCTAAATCTCCAATTTTCAAAAACCCCAATTTACTAAAATTGGCCTAAACCCTAACTTACATAAATCCAAAATTAAATCAATTAATCATGAAATTTCCAAAAATTGAGCTCATAATCCATGAACCCCTATCATTTCCATGATTTTTAAACTAAGAAACTCATCAAAACTCAACTTTAAAAAAAATTTCGAACTTACCTCTCTCTCTCTCTACCAATTTCGGATTTGTGGACTCCATTAGAGAGCTTTTAAGCTTTTGCCACCTTTTCCCTTGAAAAGCATCAAAATCCCTCAAGAATCAAGTAGAAAAGTTGAAGCTTTCATCTTCTTTCTTCTCCTCCATCATGACCGAAGTTGCTTCTCTCTTCTCCTCTCTCCCTTCTTTCTTTTTTTTTCTCCATTTATTCATAAGTGTCGTGGGTCTCTCCTTAGGAAAACGACAGCCCACTTAAAATCCCTTTAATGAAAGATAAAAAGAACCCCATGTCCCTCCTTTATAGCCTTCTTATCTATCTCTTTAAGTGATATATCCAATATGCCCCTAACTTTTACTTTAGTTTATGCTTACTTGCGGATATGATTCGCACCATCAATTTGAAGGAATTTGTCAAAATTTCCTTCTAGAGAAATGTTCCTCTATGTCTTAATTTCATAATGCCACAAAAATCATCCAATTCGGAGCACTACATCAAAAGTTATGCTCAAAACATTTCGGGTATATTAATATTCTAACACATTTTCCAGCACGTTATTTCCATCCAAAAATTGACATTCTTAATCACAAAATTGACATTCGATGTCTTCATAAAAATTGTATCCTTATGTCTCTAGTTTAATTCAAAATAAGAATCATCTCGTTTCGATTTCCAGAGCAAAAGTTATGCTCAAAATACTTTCAGATGTTCCTAATCCAAAAACTGCACTCTAATCTGAACTTCCATTTATAATTTGAAGGTCTTAGGGCAAAATTGACATTTCATTTCTTCATATGATTTGTAGCCCCATGTCTTAATTTTATTTCGCCTCAAGAATCACCTCAATTGGATCTCTACAGATTTCTCAAAATACTAAACTATGTTCGGAAAATTTTCTAACTCACTTTGATTAATTTAATCAACCTCAATATTAATCTCAAAATGTAGCGCCCCCTCACCGTAGGGTACACATCGGGAAACCCGAAGGTCGCTCCGACACGTATCCCACGATAAGGGATTTACTACCAGAAAATTTCGCTAAAATCCATGGCATCGAAGTATTTTAAATCACAAAATAACAGTAATCAACAAATTAACATCCAAAGTAATAATTATCCAGTACAGTAATCCAATCCAGAATAGACAAGTCTATCAGTCTCCTAACAAAACCAAAAAAGGAAACTGATACAAACATCTATCCTAAGTCATCCTCAAAACACTAATCCAGCTGACCGACCTATGTGCCATCACGACCCTCGCCAACAGAACTCGCACGGCAGGAAAGAAAGATCTTCGGAGCTAGGAGTCTACTCTAACATCTGAAAAATAGGTTGCAAATTTGGGTGAGTTTGCGAACTCAAATGAAAACCATCATCGATGGTTCACTCAAATCATGCATTACGCACACACGCGTAGCATAACATAACAAGAATAATATTTATTGTCGATATAATATAACAATTCGCGATGTCGTGAGTAATTTACGATACATGTAACAATAAACGATGTCAATCACCTTGCGAATAAGTAACGATCATGATAATTCATGTCATCACATATTTCAGTGATCGTCACAACACAGTCAATCATGTAAATGCAATGCATATGTGACTCTTTCCATTATTCAGTTTGTGCCCAAGTGCTCATCAAGAATCGGTGTGGGCGCGTGATTTTCCCCTCGGCTAAGCCCCACAAGATGCGATATCGAGCTCGAAGCTCTTTTCAAAGAAAATAGCAACTTGGGACACATTCCATTATGTGATCATGCATTTATGCATGCAGTGTCATGTTCAGTAATTTACAGTGTGTGGCTATAAAGCCCAGTACATCAGTGCTCAGTGGTTCAATGGTATGGCTATGAAGCCCAATATTCAGTACAGTATCACATAACCGTCCAAGTCAGTTCAGTAAAACATGCAATTCAATCCAATACATGCCAGTAGTCATACAGTAGTCATACAATTCACTTTTGCATGTAATTCACGTAGAGCATATAAGCAAATCAGGAATTTGAGAAACCAACTAGGTTACTCACTTGTAACTTCCGAGCTACTGCCTGGAAGTCCCAGCAATGTCCGTGGAACGACGGTCCAACGGTGCCCCTATAACAATAAAGTACAACCCATCACTTATTGCCCAATAAAACAGTACAGTAATGCATATGTCTCAGTGAAATAATGTACAATGCATGCTCACGATCCCCGGTGCTAAAAACCCAAATCTGACTCTTCATTTAGTTGATTGACAATAATTGATCCATTCCTAAAATCCAGTCAATTTACCTCAATTAGGATCCCCAATAGCAATTTCCTATTCCTTGGGTCGAACACATCCATAAAAATTCTAATTTAAACTTCAAATCAAATCTAATCCTTAATCACCTCAATCGGTTAATTTCCTAAGTCCCAAAGCCAAAAGCCTCAAACACTCCTCTTCGGACGACTAGGGCAAAGGTTGCGACCACGGATACGCTGGGCGTTCACCCGCATGCCACAGTCGACTCGACGTGAGCCCTAGCCCAAGACGCTAAACCGCTCGCTCATCGATGAGCTACGCAGACCGCCATCCATCGCTGCGCCATGCGTCGGCGACTCCCAAAGCTCGTCGCTCGGTCGCTCGCATAGCCGAACGATCGTAACTTCGTCGGTTGATTCGCTCGGATGATCGATCGATCCGCAGCTCGTTCAGATGCGGGTTACTCGCAGCTCGCCATGCCGAGCTCCTCACGAAGTCATGCGGTCTCCAACCTAAATCCACTACGCATGCTCTCCTTCTTCCCCAACACATAGCTTTTAAACACACCACCAGATTTCCAGATTTCGATTCTGCAACTCACCAAGAACTCAATACACTATCATCATCGCAACCTTAGCATATTCAATCATCCATATAACCCTATCCATCAACAAATCGATAATCTACCTCCACAAATCCACACTTCAATTCTATACACTCCTACGGCAATCATCAATAACAAAACCCATCCATAAACACTCCCAACTACCCGATCAAATATAATAAATGCCATAAATACAAGAAGAATCATCCATAACAACATCAAAGCTCTTAAAACTTACCAAATCACAGATCAAGCTACAGTTCCTCAAAATCCTCCGAAACCCTAAAATCCTTCAAGCTCAACGATTCACTAATCCCGAGCCTCTAACCTTCACCAATAACGATCAATCGCTTAACCTCATCTCAAGGAAAGAATCCATAAAGAAAATCGAGGAATCCTTACCAATGGGAGGAAATCGCAAGTCACAGAGGGGAAGAAGAGAAACGTGAAATTGCCTTGGTGTTTTCCCAAATTCCTCAAACCTAGTATTTATATACCTAAGTCTCCAAGTCACCCAAATTTCACTCTCTAAATCCCAATGGTTCCACATAATTATTTCCTATCGAAAATTCTAATTTTTCCATTGCCATTGATGTTGCTTTCATCTTCGTAGGTCACTACCGATCGCCTAAAAACTTTCCTATCGGGCATTATCTCCTAATTTCACGAGAATTTCCTATAAGCCATTATAAATTGCCACCACTCATAAACAGTATCAAATCAGTCAATTGCACTCGATTACTCAAATTCTCAATTAACTCTCAATCCAGTCAGTTTCAGTCAACTCAGTCATTTCTTACTTACAATTAAATACCGAAAATCATGAATGCATGTACCTATGGATAAATGCATATGCATTAAACCTGTTCCTCTACAATTAGAGGCCAGTAACATGCTCATTCAATGAATGCAGTGAAACCTATCAGTATGACTCATAATAACCAAAATACCCTTAATGACAGTGACGAGATGTTACACAAAAAATGCACAAATTTTCCATAAAAATGAAATTCATTGTCTTAGGAATCCAACGCTTCAAGAATCAATTCAATCGGATATCAAACGAAAAAGTTATAAGCAAAAGAGCGAGAGAAGGACATTTAGCGATTAGGCGTGGACACGTATAAGAATGAAATCTGGATCTGCAGGAAACTTTCAAAATTTTCAAATCATATCTTTTGCTCCCGAACTCTAAATTTGACAAATTTGGTCTCTATGGAAAGCTTGAAGGAAGATCTACAACTTCCATGTAGAACTCAAAGATCAATTTCATCTCTAAAGGGGTCAAAAATGCAGTCAAATGTACTGCCCCAATTTAGTATATCCCTAAACAAATGCCAACTTTGAAAATTCATATCTTTCAACTCCAAAATCCAATCATGTCATATTTTATATCAATGCGAAGATCGAAAAATCACCTACA
Organism: Erythroxylum novogranatense; assembly: GCA_029891385.1. Taxonomy (NCBI): domain Eukaryota; kingdom Viridiplantae; phylum Streptophyta; class Magnoliopsida; order Malpighiales; family Erythroxylaceae; genus Erythroxylum; species Erythroxylum novogranatense. The sequence goes on along the minus strand of CM057233.1, from coordinate 27,916,846 downwards.
ACTTTCATAATCAATTTGACCTCTAAGGAAGTCAATTTTCCATTCAAACGTTCTATCCTCTATTAATCATGCTAAAAATCATAACAGAAACTTGTAAAAATCATAACTTATTATTCCTTAATCGAAAAATTCCATACTTTATATCAAAATAAAGATCAAATCGAATCCTTCCACTTTCATGAAGAACTTCAAGGCTCAATTAACCTCTAACTAGGTAAATTTTCTAGTCAAAGCTTCAGTCCTAATATAAGTCAACCTATAACACACCTAAACTTTGACTGTTCATAACTTTCACTTCCGATATCGAAAAATCACTTCTAATGATGCCACTATGATAACAATTGTTATACCTGTAGTCAATTCAAATTATGCGTCAATCTCACCTTCCTACGAACTAAAAAATATGAGCTTCAAGCATATTCCTAACAGTTAAAACTACTGATAGCTCAAACCTTCAACCACTTGTTTCTACATCCTTAGCAGCTAAAATCCAATCTTAGCATATCCCCACTAGGATGTTTATCTTAGGTTGTTACTTAGGCTTCTCTAACACTTTCTTTGCTCAATCATCTTAATTAGATATACGTACTTTTTATTTCAATCACCAAATATCATTTTTTTTCGATTTCACTCGAAAGTTCAGAATCGTTTTCACTTTTTTCGGGTGATTCAAAATTCTAAATTCTTTAGCTTTTTGGTTTCTTACTTCTTTCCAGTAGACTTGATCTTAAATTTCAATGCAACCAGTAACATTTTCTTTTACCCCATATGCCACTCAATATTCTGCACTCCTCCTTACACTAAATTTGGAAACCTCAATATCTGAATGTGTATTATTCCATTATAGAACTATTTGTTCAGTCTGTCAGATTACACACTAATTTTACCAATATAGCACTCATTTGTGCATGTCCTCCAAGCTCAATAATTTCTTCAATCTTGCATAATGTACATTTCAGAAATTATTTGGCACATCTAATGTCTCCAAGACTTCAAAGCGATTTTTATCATACACTTCTAAACCATGTATCAAAATCAACTCATAAGACTTTCATTATCCCATGCACATCAAAAACCACTTTTTATATATATATATATATAGATTGTATCTTAATCTCTGATGCAAAACTTCATTAAGTATTTCACACTCTCCAAATCTAATTGATATTTTATCATCAGTGTCTTATTCCTCAAATATTCAAAGCGTCCCCTTTTTTCCTTACAGACACTCTCAAAATACCATCTATGATCACAGTCACTAATTAATACAATTTTTGCTTGGATCACTTAAATCTTCAATATCATAATGCCATTGGGGTATCATTAACTATCACTCACATTTTTCCTTGTGTTAATTTCTTGCAATTCCTTAGGTGACTAATTTCCCCAATGTAAGTAATTTTGTCTCATGTCATTTTCAGTCTCCCGCTTGACTTCTTGTCTCTAATGATTTCCTCTTTCTCTTCAAATTCCTTTAATTCACATCGGCTTACTCAAATGCCTATTCATTCGTACTAGTTCCTCCACACATTTCAATTTATTTGAATGCTTCACTTTGTGTGTTGGTATTTCACTCCTCAGATTGAATTTGTATCTCCCAAACATATTTACATCGAATATAAGGGGGACCTATATTTTCCTCACATTTGCAATAGTTTCATTATAATCCACTCATGTAGTTGATGTACACACTCTCAGTGGCATATTCCACTTTTTATGCCTGAGTTTCTGCTTAGGATATGACTTCATTATTCACTTTTGACGTATTACATATTCATTTCCGATTTGTCTCTTCATTGATTACTCTTAAATCAAATCGTTAGATCAACTTAACTCACTTTAGGGAAATTCTTCTTTGAAAGAAGATTTCTTACTACAATCATCAACACTATTCATAAAAACCTTATCAATCAACTATTTTTCATCATTACATATCAGTCATCCTTAATACCTTGAGAAGATCAATTTCAACTATGCATAATATCTCAATAAGATCAATTTATGTCATAGATTACATGATTAGAACATCCCTTGTAATGAGGCTCTGTAGGGCACTTAAACAATTTCATTTACTCTAATATCTTGGCATACATTGCAAAAATCATCACATCTTATCTGGAGATGTATTCCCATCAATTTACCAATTAGTAGCTTATACTACTAAGGACACTTTAATCCCATTTAATTCTAGATAACCTTTCTCTTTTTATGCCAGTTCACGATCATGGGGGCTTTGCTGTAATCATGTCCCTTTTTCTTTTCCTCAAGCTCATCACCTATGTTAACATCATCAATAGTCTTAATTCCTTCCCAATTGATCACTACAAGTACTCTCACGTCTTACTCTATCTTGAACTTTGAACTATATGAACTATAATCGGCACTTATTCAATAAGTCACCAATTACTTCCTATGTCATCTTCACGCATATTGTTCACATATGCTTAATAATTTCACCCGTGATGGTGATCCCACTATCAGATGTACACTCACAATGACAATTTAATCTGAACTCAACAACTTTTTCCTATATCACTATCATCATCTCATCTTCCAATTGTCATTTATTTCATCTTACACATCTTTATTCTCAATCAATTTATAATGGTAGGGGCATAACCCATATGAAGCTTAGATCTCCACTCCACAGATATATTCTCACACTAAATCTTAAACTCTTATATCGAGAATCACACAATCATTCTAAGTCCAAGTGCAACCTTTCAAGGTCATATCAACTTAATTTATATACTTTCATCTTATTATTTCTACTTATGTCCTTTTTTTTAACAATCTATGACAATGTATTCACATTTATATCACATTTGAGGACATATCACCCGATTGTAATTTCGATTTCATATTCACTAATACTTCCATCGATACAATTACATTGAATCTTTATCTATTATATCCAAACCCAAATCCAAAAGTTCTTAGGCATAAACATTATGAATTTTCGGTCTCAATTTTTTTTCTTTTCTACTATCTCCTTATACTGAATTACAAACTCTTATCACAATACTCACATAACCATTTCAATTCCAAATTCACCCTTTTATGATCATAACAGTTTTATGATTTCATTTCATTTTGTCTATACACATTAGTCTCCTCATTTCTATTCATATTCTTATTTTCCCCAATCAATCCATGGCAATGTGCCGATTCACACTTATTTCACCCCCAAAGGATATTTCACCTTCAAGGATATGCACTCTTTTGTGGGGGACTCTTATCTACCATGCAAAACCAGATACTATTTCTTATTTCCAATATGTCCATAAACCTTATTTTCTCACATTCAGTCAGATCATCATTTCTCTCAATGCTTCTAACAACTCAAACTCTTAAGGAATGCTCATGCATGTGACTCATACTGGGGATCAGTTACCGCTGTCTGCTATGACATGACTAATGTGCATGTAACTTGACACATATTTCAGAATGCCCATATAAGATTATACTTCTGGGCTCTGATACCACGTAAATGTAGCACCCACTCTCATGAAGACCAACCTGATATCGATGGTGATATCCGAGACCGTGCCCCTCGAGGGTGGTGTGCTAAGCACTCAATCAATCAAAATTTGGTATCTATTTTTTTTCTTTATAGACGCACATGCGGAAGTCAATAATCAAATAGGCCATAAGCCCTTTTTACAAATACAAACACTTGAGTCATTTCAAAATACAATTAATACGGAAGTTGCGGAATAAACAATTTAATACAAAAATATAGACATGCAATGCAGACGCGAACTGATCTCGACCTCTATCTTTCACTTGTATGTTGTAGCTTTACTCCCGTTAGCCTAACGGGGTATTCTTCTAATCCTAAAAAATAGTTGCAAATTTTGGGTGAGTTTTGCAAACTCAATGAGAGACCATCATTGATGGCTCACCCAAACACATAACACATATGTCACACATCATACAGAATTTCAATCTCACATTAACCATTCAGTACACTTAAACATTTATCTTATGCATATGCCATTTAGATGAGACTCACATTCATTCTTATTGTTGTGACTGAGTGCCTCTCACATATACAAAGTCCTAGCCCGTAGGCTTAGTTGAATCGGAATACTGGCCTGTAGGCTTAGTCGAATCAAAATACTGGCCCGTAGGCTCAGTCACATCACATAATCACAGAGCATAGCTCTACGTAGAAGCGCTTCATACGGGTGACTCAAGTCACAATGTAACATCCCGTCACCGATGGGATGGGTACAGTTCCTCTCATACGTATTCTGTATACTTATTTTGCATATGCATCTTAGCCTCTACATCATTGATAAGTGTCCATAATTTGCACAAGCATATGTATGTACATGCATGTATGACAGATTTCCGACTTGATTATGAAAATTGGAGATTTTGTGATTAAGGTTAATTGTGCTTTGATTTGTGAATTGGAGTATTAAATTGAATTTAGGAAGTGAGGATTGAAAATTTGAGTATGTGATTAGGGGTTTTCTAATTTTGAGGATTTATAGGAATTTTTTCAGAATTTTTAGAGTATCGGGTCCGGACCGGAGAACCGGGAAAAATGGCTTGGTGACTGATTAATTGTGATTCTGGTTCCGAATTTGATTGACAATTGATATGAGGTAATTTAAATTATGATTTGAGGAATTAGGGTCTGAACCATTGAAATTCAGGAGAAATTAGAATTAGAAATTGGATCGGGATTGTTCGGATTGGACTTGTAGCAAATGTGTTTGCCAAACAAGCCTTAACAAGCCTTAGTATTTAAACTTGGCTCCTTTGAAAAATGATCCACGATGCTTTCTTCTTTCCTTGAAAGAAATTGCTTTGTTCTCCTTCTTCTTTGCGTGGATCTCGTCTTGGATTTGTTTCTTACTTCTCCTTGCAAATCATCCTTCTTTGTCTTTGATCTTTCATCCCTTTGGCTTGGATTGAAAGAAAATGGAGTTTGGGTTAAATGGGAGAAAACCGTGGATATGTTTAGGTGTAACATCCCCTCTCCTATAGGAAGGGTATTTTGGTAATTAGGATGAGTTCGGGACATTTAATTATATCTCGGCATGCGCATACAGCATATAGTCTCTATAATTACTGACGGGTTGCACATGCACATAGTATACATGCATTCATGTCATTTTCCGGCTTAGGATTGAAATGGAACTCTTGTGTGAAATTAATGGGGAAATTGAGTTTGGAAAATTATTTGGACTGTGCCATAAATCGTTTTACATTTTAGGGATTTTAGGAATTTTCTGGATTTTTAGGAAACAATTCTGGGCGATCGTAAAATCGCCAATTGGCGAATCGGTCAATTCTCGGTAGCAAAGATCGCTACCCAGTGGCACAGTAATATTGGGTATATTATTTTGGGACTGAAAGTAGGGTCATTAGAGTTAAATGGAGTAAAATTTTGACCGGATTAAATAGTAATAATTTGACTTTTCTTATTAAAAGAAGCCAATCACATGTTGCCATTTTATAGTCACATTTAATGCTCCTCCTCATGCTATTTCGGATGTGTGATGTTAAAGGGAATGAAGAGATAATTGTGTAGGTTTTGTTTAGAAGCCATCCGAAAACACTCAAACCTTCTCCATCAAACCATCGCAAGTTTGGCTCTTCTTTTCTCCATGTTCTCCATAGCATCAAGCTATTTTCTTTACTCTCATCAAAGCTAGATGATGAGTTTGGTATATCTTGGAAAGGAAAAGGGTGGTAGCTTGATATAGAAGTTAGAAGGAAAAGGTTGGAAGTTAAAGCTTTGAAGGAGAATTGTGTTAGGTAAGTTTCATTTAAGTATTTGAGTTTAATGATGTCTTTCATATGGATTAAATGCCATGATAGTGTGGGGTAGTTAATAAATGGGTTTAAAGCATGTATTAGGTTTAGGTAGGCATTAAAGTGATGGTTATTATGATTTGATGAAAAAGGGATGAGGCTAGGTGAAGATGCATTGAAGTTAATGTTACAGTTTGATTTTTGGATTGAATAGGGATAATTAATTGAGTATTTGAATTGAGGAATTTAGTGCTCCCAATTTTTCAGTGTTAGCCCTAATATATGTATGATGGTATTAATATTTAATTTGTATTTATTTTGATGTTTAGTGATGTGAAAAAGATATTGGAAGTGTTTGAACTAAGGTTAACATTGAATCTGGAAAATGAGATTTGTAATAGATGTTACTGTTTTATTCATAACTTATTGTGTAGAAATGAAAATGAGGTAAGGTTAGTGGCCACTGAAACTTTGGGATGTTGGCTTTAATTTAGTGTGAAATAGGTGTTGTTGAATTTCAATGATAGAAGGGTGAAATTTTGCATGGAAAGTTACTGTTCCATTGCCTGTGAACAGTAACCGCAACCATGACATCTGAGTTTTGTTGATTTGTATGAATTAATTGAGATGGAATTAGGGAGAATGGTCTTCATGGAAGTTGTAGTATATTTGATTATCTTTCCATTGCTACTGATCTTGCTATTTTTGGAATTGTGTGTTGGGATATATGAATTGATTACTAATGGCTGGTTTTGGGCATTTTGGATGAAACCTAGTTTAAGTGTGATTTTGTGAGTTTACTGATTTGAGGCAATTTTAACATTTTATGTGGACTGAAGTGGTGTGAGTGAGCTTCTGAAAAGTTGTAGAGGAAGAGATTATCTTGAAATTGATATTTGGTATGTAATTTTAGAAGTCAGAATTGGGAGATATGATTTTCAAAACTGATCCTACATTAGGTTATGAATGGCTGATGACAACAGAAACTTCCATAACAGTTTTCAAATTGTTAGAGATCGAATTGGATGTTGAGTGCTTCATGAAAATTGAAGTTTGAGATGTTATCTTTCAGGGATATAAAGTTCTGAATTTATTGACTTGTATAATGGAAGTTATGCTTCTTGTAAGATTACTGCCCAAAGTGAAGGAGTTCAGGGACAGTAACATTAGATGAATTAATTGACTTGGTTTGCAATAGAATTTGATTTTGGTTGTTCATGAAAGTTGTTGAGGACATTGTGAACTTGTTGACCATATTTTGTGGTAATTTATTACTGAAGAATCAGTGAGTTATGACATTGTAAATGTACTGCCCTGTGTTGATGAAAAGTTAGTAGGCAGAAGGTTTGATGGGTTATTTGATACCCTTAGGGTTGGATTTGATTTTTGGTCTTCTTGAGAGTTGTAGAGCTTTGCATAAGCTTTCCAATGAGGTATAGTGGGTATTTTTCTGAATTGTGTGCTAAAAGTTAGAGTGGATGGAAATTAAGATTGAAATCTGAAAAAAAAGGCGAGGTAGCGGTGAAAACTCGCCGCCTCGCGAGGCGACGTTTACCTCGCCTCGCGAGATTTAGTGGCTGGTCGCGAGGCGGCGCCTCGCCTCGCGATTAAGTGAGGCGATTTCGCCTCGAGGGCGACGTCTCGCCCATGCGGCGAGCGTTCAAGATATATGTATATATAATTATTTTTATTTTGATTATTATTTGTTATTAAAAGGTACAATTGTTCTTTTGTCAATTTCTTTCCGTCCGACGTCCGATTGACCTGATTCCAGAGGCATCGGATTCGTTGAATATTTAATTTCATTTTCTGAGAAAACGGGAATTTTAGGCGGAATTTGACGTAGCCCTATCGACGGAACTTGTAAACACTGCTTTATTTAATTGGGGACCTATAGAGGTCCTAATTGCATGCACGTCGGCGCTTCTATGGATTTCTAATTTTCATAGAATTTTATTATGGGAAATATTGGATTAGGGCGGGATTGCCATGAACATGCATTATATACATTTTTCTGATTTCATGTGCATTGTTTAATCATTTACACCAATGGTAATAGTTATTCATTTAATTTGTTATAGAGGCTCCGGTGGACCATCGTTCCACGATTTGGCGAGGCTTCCGGCGTTAGCGTGGAAGTTATTAGGTGAGTAACCTAGTTGGTTATTCCAATCTATGTGTTAGCGTGAATTGATTGCCTACGGGAATACATGAATTATAATCGTGATTGATTGCCTACGGGATTATGTGGTATTACTTGTTGTGAATTTACATGAGGTAACTGCTTTAATTGAATTGAATATTGGTGTGAAATACCATGTTTCTTGTTGTGAAACATGTGCATTCATGCACAAATACATCACATCGTTAAAAGGAAAATTGTGAACCGAGGCGCCATCAGATCGAACCGAGCCTAGAGCTCGATATCTTGAACCGAGCCTCGAGCTCGATGGGAGATAATTCTCCCAGACGCGCCTATACCGATCACCATATTATCGCTCGGTCACAATCTTGAAATGAACTGGAAAAAGAGTCACATGTGCATTGCATCTTGGATTCTATATCGACAATATTTTTAATCGGGTGTATATTTACCGTCTTGTGATTGTAATTATTCTCGTGATTTGTATTCATGTTGTGTTTTGTATAATTCTCATGGTATCTTGTTTCATGCTTATATGATGCATGAATTGGGAGAACCATCGATGATGGTTTCTCATTGAGTTCATAAACTCACCCAAAATTGCAACTTATTTTTTAGGCCTAGCATGAGCAGATAGCTCCTCGGATTTGTAGAGCCGTATCTGATGGATTGGCGAGAAAAGCAATGGCTCAAAGGTCGGTCACCGGGCTTTCTTTTGGAGACCGATAGTTAGATCTGGTTATTATGCAAGACAAGATGTGAAACATGTGTAACTTAAAAATCTTGACAGTTGTGAATTATTAAGTTTTGAATGAATGAAATGGAATCTAGTTTGGTTTTAAAAACTAGCCAGTTTCTTATTACTGTCTTATGATTGTGATGCCATGAGGAGTGTAGTAGTTGTTGTCGGTAGTGGTCTCTTGTCGTAGGATATGTATCGGAATGACCTACGGGCGTTCTAGTGGATACCCTATGGTAAGGGGGCGCTACATTAGGAGTGGGAGTTTGAGTTTTCTTGGTGTTTCTCCAAGGATTTAAGCTTGAATCAAGTAAGTTTCTACTCCTTTGTGTTTTGCATAGTTTAATTTAAGCATGGTTTTGAGTATAAATTGTTTAATAAGTTAGAAATTTTCGGATGATAAAGGTTTTAGGGCAAAAGTGAATTTTGATTTGGGTATTTGATAAATAATGGTTATTTGGTGGATTTAGGATTTGGAATGAGTAGTGTTAAGTGAAGAATATTGTTTTGGAGTGTTTAGAATGGATTTTGATGGATTATATCAGAAAAATATGAGAATTTCTGGGTTTCGGGCATGAATTTGGGATTTCACGCCGCGACGTGTGATGAACACGCCGCGGCGAGCAGATGATCCTCGCACGCCACGACGACCGAAGGAGCACACCTCGGCAAGCGCAAAGGATCACGCCGTGTAGAGGAGAAAGATCGTGCGCTGCGACGTGAAGAAAGACGTCTCGTCGCAGCGAGCGATCTCACGCCGCGACGAGGACGCTTTTTTTCCGAAGGTGAATTGCTTGATTTTAAATGATTTTGAGGTTATTTTATTAATGATTGGGGAGTGATTAATTGATCTTGATTTAGGGGCTACGAATTTTAATTTAGGAGAATGAAATTTTAGAAATTGAATTCGGTGATTCTCGAAATCGGATGGCAATTAAATAGTGAATTTGATTCTGATTTAAGGATAATTCCTAGGTATTAGAATTTGATCTTGAAAGATATAGAACTTAACCAATTGACAAATGGTATTAGCAATTTCTATGTATTTGTATGAAAGTGCATAATTGGTGATAATCTGTATTAGGGTCGGAAATGTCATAACGTGCATAGTACAGCATTCATTTGAGACATAAGCATTTCTGATTATTGAAATTGATATAATTAGTGATATTCGAATATTCTGATTATTGTAGAGGCTCAAGTGGAGCGTCGATCCTCTGACACAGCTGAGACTTCCCGGCAGTAGCTCGGAAGTTTAGAGGTGAGTAACCTAGTTGATTTCTCAATCTCTGATGTGTCAAATGTTTGTGTGAATGATTTGTGATTATGAGTAAGTGATTTGTATGAGATATGTTACTGTGAATTGTGAATGCATGCTAGGCATGAATAGAAATCAGTAACTGACAATTGTGACTGGAGCACATTCTAATCTGATTGGAGCTATAAGCTCATCTATTGTGAGAAGTGAAAAGGGATTAGTGCATACCCAGAGGGCTCTCCTATCCCTAGTGCGCGTGGGCAGTAGTGCATACCCAGAGGGCTCTCCTACCCCCGAAAACGCGATTTATGTGTAATGTGTGATGTGCCCAGAAATGGGATAATTTTGACGCCCAGTCACAACGCTAAAATGAAATGGAAATCATTATGCATTCAGTCTGTGATTGTGTTGTGGATTTGATATAGGATTAAATACAAATGTGTGATCATGGTTTTATGAACTTATGAATTATGATTCTGAATATGATACTGTGTTTTGTTATACGCAATTTTGCGTAATGCATGAATTGAGTAAACCATCGATGATGGTTACTTATTGAGTTCGCAAACTCACCCAAAATTGCAACTATTTTTTAGGACAGCGATAGTGCGACTCCTAGCTCCAGATTTTGAGACTTTTCCTGCTGTGTGAGTGCCAGCGAGAGGAGCATGGCCCATAGGTCGGTCAGCTGGGGATCCTTTGGGATATTTTGGGGATGACCTAGTGTAGCGCCCCCTCACCATAGAGTACACATCGGGATGCCCAGGGGTCGTTCCGACGCATATCCCACAGTAAGGAAGTGCTACGATCGCAAACGATCACTAAACACTCGCATGGCATCAATAAAATCAACCACAACATGCAATTCACTAATATTTAAAACCACAATATTTCTTTCATTTCACAATATCAATCCAAAATATCGACAAGTTTATCAGTCCCCTACAACTAACTACAATAATCCAAAAAGAGAAGACTGATAAAAACGTCTATACTAGGTCATCCCAAAAATATAGTCCCAAAAGAAGTCACCCCAGCTGACCGACCTGCGATCCATCACTGCTCTTGATCACGAACGCACACTGCAGAAACGTCTGACACGGGAGTTAAAGTCCTATTGACGCTGTCCTGAAAAATATATTGCAATGTTGGGTGAGTTTGCGAACTCAATGAGAAACCATCATCGATGGTTCACCCAACTCATGCATATACATCTAATATATATCTCATAGATATATTTTAACACAATTTATAATACTATAAACACTTTACACAATTTACACAGTTACACTATCACATATCAATTCACACTATGCACACATCACACGTATTCACAATTTCGCTACACTGACAAATGCATAATGTATGCAATTTCTCATTTTATGATGTTGTTGTGACTGAGCGGCAATATTCACATTTTTGGCAAGTAGGAGAGCCCTCAGGGTATGCACTACTGCCCACTCACTTTAAGAATAGGAGAGCCCTCGGGTATGCACTATTTCCTTTTGGCCTTAGCCCATTCAACGATATCGAGCTTAAAGCTCGATCACTAAGCTCCACCACAACCGATTAATTACCACTTATGTTCATGCTTAGCATGCACTAACACTTGCATGCCTCTAACACATTTATATCACTCACTTTGACATTTAATTCACACATTCACAAAGACATTTAATCACATAAAAGCGAGGAACTAACTAGGTTACTCACCAGTAACTTCCGAGCTATTGCACGAAAGTACCAGCAATGTTAAGTGGTGCAATCGATCCAACGCGCTCTATAACAATTCAAATGAATTATCATCACCACTTGCTCAATTAATTCAATTCACTAATGCACATGTCTTAGTTCAAACTATATGATGCATGATCATGATTTCCCAAAGACTAAGACCCAAATCGCTATCTCTCGCTTCACAATCACAATTCACTATTCACTAGATCAATAGCATTCCCTTAAATTCAACTTCACTCACTCAAACTCTAATCATACTCCGCTAGTTACAACATAACTCTTTGGTCACATTAGAAACTATAATGGACTCTCTTCGATAATTGCAATCCCGTAAATTAAAATTCAAACTCTCAATATTTATCACAATTATAGACCTCTTTCTTTAGTTCATAACGAATCAAGTATCACCTTAATTGGAATACCACAGACAAGATATCATCACAATCTTTGAAACATGTTCAAGAAAACATCTAGTTCATGTTCCCTCCACCAATACCCTTACTTTGATTCAATCAATCATTTCCAATTTAATACTAAAAACCATAAATTGTTTGTGGAGAGATAAAGAAATGTGTTAGGAATCCAATGCTTCAAGAATCAGGTCATTTGGAGCTCTATAGTTCAAGTTATCCTCAAAACACTGATCTATGCACAAACTGTTTTCCTTCCGTCGATTTTTCTTTCACTGATTTTCGCTTCACCGATTTTCTTTCGACTGATTTTCGCTCACCGATTTTCGCTTCACTGATTTTCCTTCACTGATTTTCGCTTCACTTGATTTTCCTTCACTGATTTTCCTTCACTGATTTTCCTTCAAATTGATTTTCCTTCAAATGATTTTTCCGTCGAACATATCCACTTATATAGATCATATCACCAACACCAAAAGTTTTCTCAACAACTTATTTAACACTATAACAGAATTTATTTCTCCCCAACTACCGAGTTTATGAACAAACATATGAAATACATTTTCCATGAAGATGACGAAATCTCTCAACTTTATTTCACAAATCCCTAACAAAGAAGGGATTTCTCTAACACTTACCGTTGAAAACTCAAACAAATCTTCAAGCCCTAAACTCCACACGAAAAGATCAGCTTATGGTTTCTCCTTATAATCGAAAACACCAAAGGCAGAGAAAGGTTGGTGAAAGAAAGGAAGAACACCAAAGTCCCTTAGAAGATATTTTGGGTGGGAAAGCTCTAAGTCTCAGAGAGAAAAGTTTTAGAAAGAAAGGAATAAAGAAAGCTCGACAAGACTTAACCCATCACCCTCGAGGAATAGTGACCACCTACTCCTAGCTAGAGTACAAAGTCCAAGTACACATGTCACTTTCTTAATGAATAAACTCTAACTTAGTTACTTTTGAATTAACTCCATTTAGTTCTCCCCTTTTCCAATATAACCAAACTATCTCCAAAACTTCATTTAATTTATTTCTTGCTCCCAACTATAAATATATCTTTCAATACACCATAACTTTACCAACATATACAAATACAATAATTCCACCAAAATTCAAAATCGCAAGATTTCACTAACTCAATTATTTCAACATTTTTAATAATCACAATTCACAAAATCATCTCAATTTCACTTTTCCAAACACAATCACTATCAAATGCCGAACAATCATGAATGCATGTCACTATGTATATGCATGTGCAAAATGATCTATCTCTAAAATCGAGGCCATAAAACACTCGATCACAAATTAAGCACTAACAACTCTACACTCATAACACGATGCTCATCGATCAGTAGCGGATCTACTGATTCTCCTCCTAAAAGAAAATTTCGTCCCGAAATTTCATTACTGACCGGGTCGAATGATGAGGGTACTGCCTCCTCATGTGCTCCTCAGTCTCCCATGTTGCCTCCTCTGAAGAATGGTTCTTCCATAGGACTTTCACCAATGGAATCACCCTGCTCCTCAATTGCTTGACCCGCGATCCGATAATCTGCACCGGCTCCTCAACATAACTCAAATCACTCGCTATCTCGATCTCTTGAGCCGGGATCATATGAGTCGGGTCTGAGCGATATCTCCGGAGCATACTCACATGAAACACATCATGCAACTGGGACATCTCACTAGGCAATCTCAGTCTATAGGCCAACGGTCCAATCCTCTCAGTAATCTCATACGGACCGATATACCGGGGACTCAACTTACCCCTACGGCCAAATCTCAACACTCCTCTCCAAGGTGACACTCGGAGGAACACTCTGTCGCCTACACTGTACTCCATCTCCCGTCGATGCTGATCCACATAGCTCTTCTGTCTATCCTGAGCCGCCTTAATGCGACTCCGAATCACTCTCACTTTATCCACTGTATCCTGGATCAGCTCGGTGCCCTCAAGCATCCTCACACCCTCTTCATCCCAAAGAAGAGGTGATCTGCACTACCGCCATATAGGCCTCATACGGTGCCATCCAATCTCGCGCCTGCATCGATTATTGTACGCAAACTCAATCAGAGCCAAATCCTGGTCCCAAGCACCTCTGAACTCTAATACACATGCTCTCAACATATCCTCAACAGTCTTGATCGTCCTCTCACTCTGCCCATCTGTCTGAGGATGAAATGTTGTACTAAAGTTCAGCCTCGAACCCAATCTCGATCGCAGGCTCCTCCGTAACCTCAAGTAAATCTGGGATCCCTATCGACATAATCGATCTCGAACCCCATGCGGTCGATAATCTCGCCACATACTTACGGGCCAACTGATCAAGAGTATTATTCTCTCAAGACCTTTGGCAAGAAGTGAGCCGATTTGGTCAACCGTCCACTATGACCCAGATCGCATCACACCGCTTCTCGGTTTCCTAAGCAACCCCATAATAAAATCCATCGTGATCCGCCCTATTTCCACTTGAATGGGCAACGAATGCAATCTCCCAATCTGGGGCTGGTGCTCGGCCTTAACTCTTGGCACATCAAACACCGAGACGAACTCGCCACTTGCCTCTTCATACCGCCACCGTAAATGCAACTTAAGAGTATTATACATCTTGGTGACACCAGATGCATCGCATAGGCAGCCACATGCGCCTCCTCCAGAATCTCTCGTCTCAGCTCATCCACATCAGGTACACATAATCTCTGACCCATCCAAAGAGTCTCATCTCTCAACTCAAAATCTGAACTCTGACCAACTCTAACTCTATCCATCAATCTCACTAACACTGGATCCTGACACTGAACTCTCCTGATCCGATCCTGTAACATCGGCCTCAATCTCAGAGTAGCTATTAAGTCTCCATCCCGAGCCAAATCCATCTCGCACATTAAGTGCCCTCAATCAATCAAACTGGGCAATCTCTCACTCAAATCAAATTTGACCGACATGAGATTTCCTACTCAACGATCCGCCACCACATTGGCCTTCCTGGATGATACTCAATCGATGCGGTCATAATCCTTCAAAAGCTCAATCCACCTCCTCATCTCGAGTTCATTCTCTCGACTCAACATATATCTCAAACTCTTATGATCCGTGAAGATCCGGGCGTCTCACCATACGATAATGTCTCCGGATCTTCAAAGCAAACACTATCGCAGCCAACTCTAAGTCATGCATCGGATAATTCCTCTCACGAGACCTCAACTGCCTCGAGGCATACGCTATCACTCTCCCATGCTGCATCAACACACAACCCAAACCCATTGCGAAGCATCATCAATACCTCAAATCCTCCAGACTCGACGGCAAAGCCAACACCGGTGCCGTGGTCAATCGATGCCTAAGCTCCTCAAAGCTCCTCGACACTCATCCGTCCATCCGAAACCACATTCTTCCTCGGTTTTACAAAGGGCGAAATCACCGAAAACCTCGACAAACCTCCGGTAATACCTCGCTAGTCCGAGGAAACTACGACTCTAATATGTTCCTCGGAACCTCCCAACTCAAGATCGCCTCAATCTTGTGAGGATCTACCCGGATACCCTCACCGCATACAATATGCCCTAGAACACTATTCATCCACCCAAAATTTACATTTCAGAATTTGGCATACAACCGCCTCTCTCTTACGATCCGCAACACGATCCTCGATGCTCCACATGATCCCGCCTACTCCTCGAATACACTAGGATATCATCAATGAACACAATCACAAACTGATCAAGGTAAGGCTAAAATACCTTATTCATCAAGGCCATAAAGGTCACGCCGGCATTGGTCAACCCAAACGGCATCACTAGGAACTCGAAATGCCCATACCTACTCCTGAACGCACTCTTAGGCACATCGGCCTCTGCGATCCTCAACTGATAATATCCTGACCTCAAGTCCAGCTTGGTAAACACTCGAGCTCCTCAGAATCGATCAAATAGATCATCGATCCTAGGCAAGGTACTTATTCTTGACAAGAACCCGATTAAGTCGCCTATAATCGATACACGCCTCAAAGTCCCATCTTTCTTCTTCACGAACAACACTGGAGCTCCCCACAGCGAAACACTGGGTCTAATAAACCCCTTATCCAATAACTCCTGCAACTGAGCCTTAAGCTCTCTCAGTTCCACCGGTGCCATCCTATATGGAGGTATAGAAACAGGGGCTGCACCTGGAACGAGGTCTATCACAAACTCTACCTCCCGATCCGGCGGTAAACTCGGTAACTCATCGGGGAACACATCCGAAAACTCCCTGATCACGGGAACATCTTCAAACCTCTGCTCAACTCTGGAATCAATCACGTGAGCCAAATAGGCCTCACAACCCCCTCGCATCAACCTCAGGGTACTCAGAAACGAAATCATCCTAGGCATCGCTTTGCTGGCTAATACCTCAAAAATAGCTTCGGTGACCAGAGATTCTAACACAACCTCCTTGGTAAAACAATCCATCACAGTTCTATGGGTAGTAAGTCACCCATCCTCAGATCACATCAATCTCTCGGGGACAACACTATAAGGTCACTCTCGACTCTGCTGATCAATCACTATCCGACACCCTCGCAGACCTCTCATAACATCGTCAGACTACCTAGAGGTGTACTCACCTCAGCCCACACTACAATCTCTCTATCACAATGCGGTCTACATGCCACATGCGGTAATAAATGAATGAGTGGATCCAGATCCATCAATGCATAAATCTCAAAATCATAAATCGAGAGCATACCAGAATAACATCCGAGACTCCACGAGCCTCCTGCCGAGTCATAGCATAAACTCTGGCCTGGGACCGCTATCCGCTGCTCTAACCCTCAGATCTCACCACTGATCCCTCTGTTCGGCCTCGGCCTCTACCTCGGCCTCTCCAACCAGAGCCACCTCCACGGCTCTGCAGCACCAAGTAACATCGCTCGATCTACCACCGCACAGATCGGGCCTCTATAGTAAAGGGCACTTTGAGCCGGTGGTCCATCGAACCACACTTGAGGCATGCTCAGGAGCCTCCAAAGACTTCCATCGTGCCTCCTCTCGCAGAACTCACACAATGGAATACTCGCCCGAACCTCTAAGCCACCGCGACCACCACTAGACCGGGCAACCGCCTCTCCGCCCAAACCGAATCGTCTACCACCTCTGCACGACCAAGGATCTGCTCTGCCGCCATCGACCCTCTGCTATCACTTCCTCGATCACCTTCGGGCCTCTTGCCTCGGGTCCCGATCCAGCCTCGATCGCCTCTGTCTCAACAATTGCTCAATCCTCACAATGACGCCTCACCAATGAAACCGCTTTCGTATCGATCGCCAACAGGTACGGATCTCCAAATTGAGTCCGCCCTCACGCCGACACTTGTCACCTCGGCCACCAATGAGGAAGCATACACCAACAATGGTCAAGCCAACCTCATAGTCGGCCACAGACATAACCGCCTCGCCTCATTTCTAGAACTCCTGCAATTTCATGTCCAGATAAATCTTGGGCATGAAATTATCCTTGAACGCCTCAGAAATCCTCCCAACTCAGAGCGAGGTCCGTGGTACTTGCCAAACAGTTTTCCACCATCGATATGCGTAACCTCAAGCAAAGACATCGCATAGTCGAACCGCCTCGTAATCACAGCCCATTTGGTCGAGGACTCTCTCGTCCTTCTAACCATCCTCACCTCCAGCAGGTCGATGCTACCATGAAGTCAACCGCCTCCACCTTACGCAAAGAAATCATATCTCCTCTCCGAATAACGGAACTCTGGGAGGCATCTCATCAGAACGAGGCATAGGGGACTCTCTACTAGCTCCCACGGATCCTAGGTCAGCTGGTTGGTCCACTTGATCCCCAAGAACGGATGACCTACAATAAAATCACAATTCCAGTCAATTATCGCTTTTCTCACTGAAATTCAGGCCTAACATAAACTATGCCCAAAAGATGCCAAACCATGCTCTGATACCACCTAATGTAGTGCCCCCTCACCATAGAGTACACACCGGGACGCCCAGGGGTCGTTTCGACGCATATCCCACAGTAAGGAAGTGCTACGATCGCAAACGATCACTAAACACTCGCATGGCATCAATAAAATCAACCACAACATGCAATTCACTAATATTTAAAACCACAATATTTCTTTCATTTCACAATATCAATCCAAAATATAGACAAGTCTATCAGTCCCCTACAACTAAATACAATAATCCAAAAAGGAAGACCGATAAAACGCCTATACTAGGTCATCCCAAAATATAGTCCCAAAAGAAGTCACCCCAAATGACCGACTGCGATCCATCATCGCTCTTGATCGTAACGCACATGCGTAAACGTCGACACGGAGCTAGAGTCCCATCGACGTCATCTGAAAAATATATTGCAATGTTGGGTGAGTTTGCGAACTCAATGAGAAACCATCATCGATGGTTCACCCAACTCATGCATATACATCTAATATATATCTCATAGATATATTTTAACACACTTTATAACACTATAAACACTTTACACAATTTACACAGTTACACTACCACATATCAATTCACACTATGCACACATCACACGTATTCACAATTTCGCTACACTGACAAATGCATAATGTATGCAATTTCTCATTTTATGATGTTGTTGTGACTGAGCAGCAATATTCACATTTTTGGCAAGTAGGAGAGCCCTCAAGGTATGCACTACTGCCCACTCACTTTAAGAATAGGAGAGCCCTCTGGGTATGCACTATTTCCTTTTTGGCCTTAGGCCCATTCACTGATATCGAGCTTAAAGCTCTGATCACTAAGCTCCAGCCACAACTGATTAATTACCACTTATGTTCATGCTTAGCATGCACTAACACTTGCACAGTCTCTAACACATTTATATCACTCACTTTGACACTTAATTCACACACATTCACAGCACATTTAATCACATAAAAACTGAGGAACTAACTAGGTTACTCACCTGTAACTTCCGAGCTATTGCCTGGAAGTACCAACAATGTTCGTGGTTTGTCGATCCAACGACGCCTCTATAACAATTCAAATGAATTATCATCACCACTTGCTCAATTAATTCAATTCATTGATGCACATGTCTTAGTTCAAACTATATGATGCATGATCATGATTTCCCAGCACTAAGACCCAAATCGCTATCTCTCGCTTCACAATCACAATTCACTATTCACTAGATCAATAGCATTCCCTTAAATTCAACTTCACTCACTCAAACTCTAATCATACTCCGCTAGTTACAACATAACTCTTTGGTCACATTAGAAACTATAATGGACTCTCTTTCGATAATTGCAATCCCGTAAATTAAAATTCAAACTCTCAATCTTTATCACAATTATAGACCTCTTTCTCTAGTTCATAACGAATCAAGTATCACCTTAATTGGAATACCACAGACCAAGATATCATCACAATACTGAAACATGTTCAGTAAAACATCTAGTTCATGTTCCCTCCACCAATACCCTTACTTTGATTCAATCAATCATTTCCAATTTAATACTAAAAACCATAAATTGTTTGTGGAGAGATAAAGAAATGTGTTAGGAATCCAATGCTTCAAGAATCAGGTCATTTGGAGCTCTATAGTTCAAGTTATCCTCAAAACACTGATCTATGCACAAACTGTTTTCCTTCCGTCTGATTTTTGCTTCAGCTGGTTTCGCTTCAGCTGATTTTCGTTTAGCTGATTTTCGCTTCAGCTGATTTTCGCTTCAGCTGATTTTTGCTTCAGCTGATTTTCGCTTCAGCTGATTTTCGTTCAGCTGATTTTCGCTTCAGCTGATTTTCGCTTCAGCTGATTTTTCTGTCCAGAACATGTCCACTTATATAGATCATATCACCGAACACCAAAAGTTTTCTCAACAACTTATTTAACACTATAATAGAATTTATTTCTCCCCAACTACCCAGGATTTATGAACAAACATATGAAATACATTTTTCCATGAAGATGACAGAAATCTCTCTAGAACATGTCCACTTATATAGATCATATCACCGAACACCAAAAGTTTTCTCAACAACTTATTTAACACTATAATAGAATTTATTTCTCCCCAACTACCCAGGATTTATGAACAAACATATGAAATACATTTTTCCATGAAGATGACAGAAATCTCTCAACTTTATTTCACAATTCCCTAACAAAGAAGGGATTTCTCTAACACTTACCGTTGAAAACTCAAACAAATCTTCAAGCCCTAAACTCCACACGAAAAGATCACTTATGGTTTCTCCTTGAGTCGAAAACACCAATGGCGAGAAAGGTTGGTGAAAGAAAGGAAGAACACCAAAGTCCCTTAGAAGATATTTTAGGTGGGAAAGCTCTATGTCTCCGAGAGAGAAAAGTTTTAGAAAGAAAGGAATAAAGAAAGCTTGGACAAGACTTAACCCATCAGCCCTCAAGGAATAGTGACCACCTACTCCTAGCTAGAGTACAAAGTCCAAGTACACATGTCACTTTCTTAATGAATAAACTCTAACTTAGTTACTTTTGAACTAACTCCATTTAGTTCTCCCCTTTCCAATATAACCAAACTATCTCCAAAACTTCATTTAATTTATTTCTTGCTCCCAACTATAAATATATCTTTCAATACACCATAACTTTACCAACATATACAAATACAATAATTCCACCAAAATTCAAAATCGCAAGATTTCACTAACCCAATTATTTCAACATTTTTAATAATCACAATTCACAAAATCATCTCAATTTCACTTTTCCAAACATAATCACTATCAAATGCCGGAACAATCATGAATGCATGTCACTATGTATATGCATGTGCAAAATGATCTATCTCTCTAAAATCAGAGGCCACAAAACACTCGATCACAAATTAAGCACTAACAACTCTACACTCATAACACGATGCTCATCGCATCGGTAACGGGATGCTACACCTAGTTAGGAGTTGTTATGGTTTATTTTGGATCTGTACAGTTGTAATCATGACAGAAGTATGTACTTATGGTTTTTTCAGAAATGAAATGAAGGATATCTTTTGGTTTCAAAATTTAGTGAAATTGATATTACTGCTTTATTATTGTGATGCCATGAGAGTTATAGAATTGATCGTATCGTAGTGCACCCTCGTCGTAGGGTATGTATCGGTACGACCTACGGGCGTCCCGGTGTATACTCTACGATAAGGGGCGCTACACACAACACCTTTATATTTCTTGCATTCATGCCATGGAATGCATCACTTACATTACATGCACTTATTAGATCACATTCACTTATCATCGGACAATAGTCCGGCATTAAACATATAGTTGAGAATTCACACTTAACTTGCATGCAATAACACATTCAGAATTCACTAGCAAACACTTTCGTGCACTCAGTTCATCTCATTCACATTCCATTAACACTTCAATATCCAAATCACAATCACAATCACATTCAGATACACATTCATCATACAGAGATCAATGTATACAAAATTCAAATAAAGCAGACAATGAAGTGAGACCATCTAGGTCTACTCACAGTACGCTCCAGATTAGCATTTGCTTCCAAAATCGGGGAGCGCCTAAATGCAAACACTTAACCTGCATAGTCCATTTATGCAAGACACACATTGTACACTCATCAATAATTGGACAAGTAAAAACATTCACTTATGCACAATTGTAATAATGGACTTTGTATAATGCATGCTCAATGACAATCCTGGGCATATGTTTTAGAACACATTTTATGCTCATTCCCATTTCAAAATTCATGTGTCTCTAATTGAACTAAGAATTACACTTCATTTGTATATGATCAATCTAAATGCTCCTTTCAATCTTTACCCTTTTTATATGTCTAGCTTATTCATAAGCTTACACTTCAAGAACATTTGGTTACTTTATATCATAACTCAATTTCTCATCATCTCTTATCTATCCTCATATGATCTCATAATATCCAATTCCCATTCATGGTTTAGCACTTCATACTTAAAAACACACTTAGGTAGGATTCTCTTAATTTCCTCAAACAAACCAAATCTCATTCAATAGGAATCCACTTTAAGATCCCACAATGCATGATCACTAAAATTAGTTCTAGAACATTTGAACCCAAGCATTTTCTAAACTCCATAAACTATAATCTTTACAAAGATTCAAAGATTCAATTGATCATACCTTGATTCTTCACCAAATGAAGAGGTCTTTTCTTACTCTACCTTATTCTCTTCTTGAACAACTTCAAAATCTCTCTTGAAGGTTAACACAAATGAAACCCTAGCTGGTTTCTCTTCTTTCTCTCTCTCATTCTTTTTTTTCATATTTTCTCTCTCTTATCTCTTTTCTCATCCACACATTTTATTTCTCTAGAATCTTCTCATTCACGTTTCTCCTTTATTTATAAGCAAGACAGCACTTCTTCTTCCATTTATGCCCTTTATGAGTCAGAATTGTCCCATTTATCCTTGCTTATAGGCTTATGTTCTTTTAAACTTAAGTGTCTTGCCAAAAATATCCTTGACCATTATTACATAACACTTTCATCCAAAAACATCCTCCATTGTCTTAAGTTTCTAATGCCACCGAAACCATTCAATTTGGTTTAGTGATTCAAAAGATATACTTCAAACATTTTTTTGACTGCTCTTGTCCAAAACAGTAAGCTATCTACAACTTCCATCCAAAACTTGAAACTCTTAGAGTCAGATTCAGAATTTGATTTCTCCATATAAGTTGTAGCCCTATATTTCTAGTTTACCAAAAATCAGAAATCATCTCATTTTGATTTCTACATATCAAGATATCATCAAAACACTGAAGTATGTTCAGTGGGATAACACCAGTTCATATTATTGAAGAACACACTCACTATACCCGTCTCACTCTTTTCACTTAATCTCTCTCCATACAATTCAGATAACTTCTATTTTTGGTGGAGATATAGAGAAAGTTCTTACGAACCCAACGGTTCAAGAATCAAGTCATTTGGAGGTCTAGAGAAGAAGTTGTGGCCAAAAGAATCCAACATGTTCATATTCTCACCTGAAATGTACATGTCTCAGTATGAATGCCATAACCTTTGCTACAAAGGTCCGATTGACTTTGTGTTCAGACCATTGGAAAGAGGACTTCTGGATATAAAACTTTCATGAAGACCTCGAAGGCCAATTCTTTCGTCTAGCTTCTGTATCGTCTCACTTTTGCATCATCTCAGTTCTATCGTCTCATTTTTGCGTCTGCTATTTGCGTCTACTTTTTGCGTCTGCTTATTGCGTCTGCTTTTTTCGTCTGCTTTTGCGTTTGCTTTTTTCATCTACTTTTTTCGTCTGCTTTTTGTGTCTGTTTTTTCCATTTGTTTTTTGTGTCTGCTTTTTATTGTCTACTTTTTTTCGTCTGCTTTTTGTGTCCAGAACGTATCCACTTATAAGGATCATAACTTTTGACTCTGATATACAAAATTTACAAACTTTATACCTTTGGAAAGATAAAAGAAAGATCTACAACTTTTCATAAGGAAATTTTGTGAAAATCTATCTTTATCAATCCCAAATTTTCCCCTAAATTCCGAAGACAAATTTTTCATTCATACACCAACACTGCACCCAATTCTTCACTTCATGACAATATTTGAGACTCTTAGACACAGAATTGAAATTAAATGTCTTCATACAAAATGTAGCCATATATCTCTAGTTTAATTCAAATTAAGAATCATCTCGTTTGGACAACCACAAAAAACGTTATGGCTAAAAGACTGAATCATATTCAGTGAATATTTTTCCAGATCACTACCAATCTTGTTTCTAAATCTTTCTTTCTCACAACTCATACCAAAATCACTCTTTCTACACCTTCCACTTCTCATTTTAAAAAAAATCACAATTAATACCATTTATACCCAGAAGTTATCAATGAATGCATGTACCACTTTTTTTTATATGAAAACATTATGTATTTATATGCATATATGCTAACATGATGCATGAGTAAGAAAAATGCATTCCTTAGACTCAATTTCTCTTTGAGCTCGCCTGTACTGAAATTTCGGGTCATAACCTTTAATATGGGGACGGGATGTTACACATTTCAACCCTTAATCAAGTCTAAATACACTAATGTAGAGTAACTTATCCTCATTTGGTTCAACAAATTCACAAAACTGAAATTATCATTTCAAAGCTTTGGCCACAATCGTGGGGACCTTCCTGGACTAGAGGCCCAATCATGCACTATCCAATTTCGTTAAATTCTTCACAAATTTCATCTATTTAGGATCATCATTAACACTTTAAATTTTCCAGAATTCATACTCTCAAAAGCTACTTCAATTCATATTAATATAGCTTCCATCTTGGTTACATTAATGATCTCTAAATTCTATTCATTTATGTCACTAAAAATCATTCTTACATATACCCTAACATCCCCAATTTTTTCCATATTCAAAAGAAAACTCTTTCTATCAAACTTAAAACACCTTCACAATAGTCCATTAATTATACCTCAATTATACCTTAATTGTACCTCAATTCCTTATCAATTTCATCTTAATTTCTAGCTCAAAATCATTCATTTAACAACTCATAAACTATTATTTTTCATGCATGCTAAACATAATAGAAAATACCATTCATGCATCATTTTCCCATCACTCATTTAACACCAATATCACAATCAATCCATCCTCAATTTAGTCATTATTAAGTTCTATTAACATATATCACAAGAGATTAGTCTTTCACTTACTTTATTAGCTCAATTGCCTCCTTAGTTATTAAGCTAACCTAGCCTTCCATGCATGCAAGCACAATTCCAAGAACAAGGTGGAAGTAGAATGGTTTTTCAGCAACAAGAAGAAATCAGCAGAATATAGCTTTCTTGATGTAAAATTTTGTAAAGGTTTTAAGTGGTGATGAACAGAATTGAGGCAAAAATTCAAAAGTTGTGAGGTTGTATGTGTGTTTCGATGGTGAGAGGGAAAGAGAAGAAAGAAGGCAGGAAAAACAATTTTTTCATTAGATTAATTCATTAGGTGCTAGGTGTCACTATTTTACAATGACTTTTGTCACATATGCATGCAATCCACTTGTCCTCTATATAAGCTGCCATATGTCACCAAAATCCTAGGTCATTTGTCACTCAATCACTACTTCCATTTGTTACTTAGTTTTCTATGCCAAAAGTCATTCATTTTATAGGCTTAGTCATCCTAATTTTTCATGTGTCAACTTGTCTTACCACTTGACATTTTTCTTAGACTAAATATACATTTTAATTCATCAATTTTCCAATTGTAAAAATTAACTCCAAATTACTAATTATAATCCACCAAACCAAACTTCAAGACATAAGTAATACACAATCAAATCATCATCATTTTAAACCTTTCATACCCCGAAACATGTCAATTGAGTACATATACTATCTTTGCATTATTTTCCAAATTGACATTCATGTGTGCATATATGCTCATATTATGTATGTGAATTAAATGCACCTCATTAATTCTAAAATGATATGACTCAAAAGTCTAACATTCTCACCCTCAGTAAATTTTGGAAACTGACTATTACATGCATGATCGTGTAGGTCCTTAGTTACTTCAAATATTCATTTTATAGTATTTTTTCATTAGAATTATTCTCCTTTTGGTCTATAAAGGAAAATATAACCGACAAATATAGGTGTATAATTATTGTCAAATATGCATTTATGATTAATCTTCATCTTAAAAGAAGAATTATAGTGGAATTCCAATAAGTCTTTAGAGTGGGTGTAGGCAAAGGTTGTTTACTAAACTATTATAAATTGATTTGCATTCTCTTTTTGCTATCCTTTTTAAAATTATTGCTCAATTGTTTGTTAATGTATATTAAGCAATTTCCTTATCCTGATTTAAATTAATTATTATTAATTGAGTACAATGGTTAGAAAGATTGTTAATTAGCTTTACTTTTTACTCTAGTTAAGTTGTTCATATTTTGTTTTTAAGGTCTAATTCACACATTTGGAGTAAAAGGAATGAATTTAGATAAGTTTGGAGCAATTTGGAGTTGTTTTGATTGAGTTATAGAGCATATGACAAGTACATGGTTGTATTTAAAGATTTTGGAGGGATTTTGATTAATTTCTAAAGAAAATGCCTATGATGAGTGGTAAGTAGCTAGTGTTAGCATTACATTGCTGTGTTTATGTATGTATTTGCTTCATAAAGCATCACACATCTTTCTAAATTACATGACCATCAACATATCTAGAAGTATGAAAAATAACCAAGGAACCTTTAAAGTGGATTTTCATTATCTAGAGTGAAGTTATTAAAGATTATAGGGATTTCGTCACATTATCCTTGGTATTCAATTTTCTCTTTAACTTTGATATTTTGTTTGATATGATTATAAACTAAACACTTTTTGATATCTGGATTATATGAACCTCATAATGGACCTTGTAGTGATTTTATTTCAATTTAATTTATTTTTAGTTTCAATGAGATTCAATTATGTGTTATTGATTATTGTTAAATTAATATTGTTGGCATACTGATTCATTTGTGATTTCATGTAATTAAGATTGATAAATTGATTGTATGAATGGACCTAGCATAATTAAAAGGAGTTTCATACAAACTTAGAGACTTGTCTGTTAAGTCAAAAGGACTTTACAGTAATGATTTTGATGAAGCACAAATAATGAAAGGATGGAAAATAGACGAAGAATGAAAAACAGATGGAGAAGCGAAAAGCATACGAAAGGAAATACAGACGAAGTAGAAAAGCAGACGGAAGATTTAAAAAAACAGACGGAAGATTTAAAAAGCAGAAGAAGAATAAAATACAGACGAAGTAGAA
The DNA here is from genome assembly GCA_029891385.1 of Erythroxylum novogranatense. Taxonomy (NCBI): domain Eukaryota; kingdom Viridiplantae; phylum Streptophyta; class Magnoliopsida; order Malpighiales; family Erythroxylaceae; genus Erythroxylum; species Erythroxylum novogranatense. Next base: position 27,889,963 of record CM057233.1, on the reverse strand, counting down.
AAGCAGATGAAAGATTTAAAAAGCAGACGGAAGATTAAAAAGCAGACGAAGATTTAAAAAGCAGACGAAAGATTAAAAAGTAGACGAAGATTTAAAAAGCTGACGGAAGAATAAAAAGCAGACGAAGATTAAAACATAGACGAAGATTAAAAAGCAGACGACGATTTAAAAAGCATACGAAGAATAAAAAGTAGACGAAGTAGAAAAGCAGACGGAAGCCAAAAAAGACGAAAGAAAGCAGACGATGAAAAGCAGCCGGAGGCGAATCAAGAGTCAGTTCGAGTTAGTTACAGAACTCAACTGAATAACCGTTTCTTTCAAGAATCAAGAAGCAAGATTCAAGAAGCAGTTACAGACGAAGGCTATAAATATGAGTCGAAGTCGAAGTCGAAGATTGCAAAGTTAGCTGATATACATTTACGTGTACATTGAAAAGCTTATTTGAGAGTTTACTGTGCAAATAACTAGAGCTATCTTACTGTAACAAAGCTCGAAAATATTTTTGTGAGAAATTAGTACAGATAGCCTGCAGAGGCTAAGTGTGAAAGAATACTGATTGTAAGTAACCTGAAGAGGCTCAGAGTAAAAGAATATTTGTAACGTTTGAGAAGTAGTGAAATCTTAGAAAGAGATCTGAGGACTGGACGTAGCCCACGGTTTGGGGTGAACCAGTAAAAAAATTACTGTGTCAACTTCTCTATCCCTATCTCTCTTAACGTTCAAAGTTTCGTTTTTACTTAGGTTTCTAACAAGTTTTCGAGAATACGATTAATTTTGATTTACAGTAGTTTCTGTGAAAAGAACAAGTTTTTCTTTTAACAAAACGTTTTTGAAGATTTTTCAAAAAGGGGAAATATACAATTCAATCCCCCCCCTTCTTGTGCATTTATACATCGTATAATAAGCATTGTAATAACGTGTGATTCACTTCAATTGGTATTAGAGCTCGGTGTCCGAGGATCACTGTAACAAAGTGTGGATCAAAGATTATGGCGGAATCACATACGTACATTGCAGAAGGTGCCTCAGTCACTAGACCTCCAGCACTCAACGGAGAAGATTACCACTACTGGAAGGATAGAATGCGGCTGTTTATAGAGTCTACTCATGTTGACCTTTGGGACGTGATAGAGAATGGACCATATTAACCAATAGATGAAGATGGAAATCTTATTCCACGGATTAGATGGACAGCTGATCAAAAGGTGAGATTTCAACTGAACTCTAAGGCGAAATTTTTCTTGAGTTGTGCCCTAAGTAGAAGTGAGTACGACAAAGTCCACGAATGCGATACTATGAAGGAGATGTGGGACACGTTGTCCATCGCTCATGAAGGCACAAACCAAGTCAAAGAATCTAAGATAAGAATTCTTGTGCACCAGTACGAGCTTTTCAAGATGAAAGATGAAGAATCTATTGATCAAATGTTTGGAAGATTTCAAACAATCATCAATGGATTGAAAGCTCTCGGAAGAACTTACGATAACCAAGATCACATACGTAAGATCTTAAGAAGTCTTCCAAAGAGGTGGAGACCAAAAGTTACTGCGGTGCAGGAAGCTAAGGATTTGAGCGTGCTAAAGCTTGACGAGTTGCTTGGATCGCTGAAGATTTATGAAGTTGAGCTCGATGTTGAAGACAAGCCCAAACGGGACAAGTCAATAGCACTGAAGGCCAGACAGAAGAATCACAAGACTTAAAGGAGGAGAAAGTCATCAAAAGCATTAAAGATTGAAGAATCAAAGCATGATGACTCTAGCGAATCAGAACAAGAGCCAAGTGATGAAGATGACGAGCTATCTCTCATTTCCAGGAAAATCAGACGGATGTGGAAGAAGAAGTCCAAAGGAAGTCAGTTCTTCAAGAAGAACGACAAAGATGATGGAAAAATAGAAAAGTCATCCATCATATGCTACGAGTGTAATCAAGGGACATTACAAGTCCGAGTATCCTACTCTAAAGAAGAAACCAAAAAAGAGTAGAGAAGGTAAGAAAAGCATGATGGCAACTTGGGAGGATCTAGATTCGTCAGAATCAGATACAAGCTTCGAGACATCAGAGCATGCAAACATTTGCCTGGTAGCTGAGGAAGAAAGTGATGAGGAGGTAACTTTTGAATACGATGACTTGTATAATGCATATTCAGAACTATTAGAAGATTCTTATGTTATTCTAAAACAGTACAAACTGTTAAAGAAAAAGTATGTAGAAAACCTTGAACATACAGAAAAAATAGAGAGAGAAAATGTTTGCTTGAAAAAGCAAATAGAGGAGGATAAGAAAAAGAAAGTTGTAGATAGATCTGAAGAGATCAATCAGCTGAAGCTTAGGATTAAGAGCCTTTCAACTGATTTAGCTACCTTCATTGAGAGTACAAAGAAAATGAATGAGATGCTAGGAAAATGTAGACATCCGAGTGATAAAACCGGATTAGGGTTTACAAAAAATAAATCTCATCATGGTAGAAAGCCTCTTTTCCAAAATAAAAGGTATCACGAAACACGTTTTCATCAACAAAATCGTAAAATGCATCAAATGAATCATTCTGTGCATATTACTAACCTAAGAGGACCCAAGAAAATATGGGTACCAAAAAATAAAATAGTTTCTCCTGTAGATATCCTTCCTTGGAAGATGCGACAAGCACCGTTGGTGTTTAAACAGTGGTTGCTTGCGACATATGACGGGAAGAAGGTCTATGTTCATAGATCTTCAGTATAAGAAGGGAGGATCGGTAACTTTCGGAGACGACCAGCAGGGCAAGATAATTGGAATCTGTAAAATAGGTAAAGATTCCTTTGCATGTAATGATAATGTGCTGCTTCTTGATGGTCTAAAATACAATTTGATTAGTGTCAGTCAATTGTGTGGTTCTGATTTTAAAGTCACGTTCAATCAAAATATTTGTGAATTCAGAAACAAAGATGGGTCTATATTCTTTTCTTCCAAGAGAAGAAATAATCTTTACAAAATTGATTTAGAAGATTTTCAAAATCAAAATGTTTCATGCTTTTTATCAACTGAAGAAGAGAGACTAATCTGGCATAAAAAGCTAGGTCATGTTAGTTTTAAACATATTTCAAAACTATTAAAGCATGATTTGGTAAGAGGTTTACCAAAAATAAGTCTTGACAAAGAGTTCTTTTGTGAAAGTTGTCTTAAAGGAAAACAAGTCAAAACATCACTTTCTTCTAAAAATACCGTAACATCTTCTAGACCTCTAGAGTTGTTACATATGGATTTGTTTGGTCCAACTAGGACAGTAAGTCTTGGCGGAAAGAAATATGGACTTGTTGTTGTTGATGACTTTACTAGATTTTGTTGGATAATGTTTTTGTCACACAAAAATGAGTCTTTTAAGTGTTTTAGGACCCTTTCCAGAAAGTTACAGAATGAAAAAGGAATGTCTATAGCCAGTATCAGGAGTGATCATGGTAGAGAATTTGAGAATGAGAAGTTTAGAATATTTTGTCAGGAAAATGGAATTTTCCACACTTTCTCTACTCCAAGGACTCCGCAGCAGAATGGAGTCGTTGAAAGGAAGAATAGGACGATTCAAGAGATGGCAAGGACTATGCTGTATGAGATGAATCTTCCTAAGTACTTCTGGGCAGAAACTGTGAATACAGCGTGTTAAATTCAGAACAGAATATTGCTGCGACCATTGCTGAAGAAAACTCCTTATGAGTTATGGAATGGAAGGAGACCGAATATATCTTACTTTCATCTATTTGGTTGCAAGTTCTCTATTCTGAATACAAAGGAATTGTTGGATAAATTCGACTCAAAGACCTTTCTAGGAATCTTTCTAGGCTACTCCTTATCATCCAAGGCTTTTCGGGTTTATAACCTTACCTCGAAGACAGTTAGGAGACCAATCATGTCAATTTTGATGATAGTTCCCAACCCCGTAAGAAAGATGACATGGAGAGTGAAGTCCCTTCAACGTCCTTAGATGATACAATAGAAGCTCCATCATCAGGAACTCAGGTAGACAAAGTTGAGGATATTCCAGAAACTAGTGGATTAAAAAGAGATTGGAAATATAAGAGTTCTCATCCAGAAGAGTTAATTATCGGAGAGACCTTTGAAGGAGTCAGAACAAGATCCAAATTCAGAAGAGAAGCTAATGTAGCTTTTATCTCTGAAATAGAGCCTAAGAAGATTGAGGAAGCTCTTCAGGACGAAGCTTGGATTTTAGCCATGCAAGAGGAGCTGAACCAATTTACTAGGAATAAAGTTTGGTCCTTGGTTCCTAAACCCTCGAAGAAATCCATTATAGGAACTAGATGGGTTTTTAAGAATAAGTTAGACGAATCAGGGAGAGTGAGTTGGAATAAAGCTAGATTAGTAGCACAAAGCTATAATCAGCAAGAAGGAATAGACTACAATGAGATATATGCTCCAGTAGCGAGACTTGAAGCAATAAGGATATTGCTGGCATATGTGGTTTGTCATGATCTAAAACTTTTTCAGAAGGACGTGAAAAGCGCGTTTCTGAATGGTTTTATAGACGAAGAGGTGTATGTTAAGCAACCTCCTAGTTTCGAGGACGTTAGATATCAAGATCATGTCTATAGACTTCATAAAGCTTTATAAGGCTTGAAGCAAGCTTCTAGAGCTTGGTATGATCGTCTAAGTACCTTTCTTCTAGAGAGTGATTTTAGTATAGGTCAAGTAGATAAGACACTTTTTAGGAAGAACTACGAAAATGAGTTTATTTTAGTACAAATTTATGTTGATGATATCATCTTCGGTGCTACCTCAAAGAAGTTATGTTTGAGTTTTGAGAGTTGGATGAAAAATGAGTTTGAAATGAGTATGATGGGTGAGTTGAAGTTCTTTCTTGGATTGCAAGTTAAGCAAACCGATGAGAAGATCTTTATCCATCAACAAAAATATGTGAAAGAACTGTTGTCTAAATTTGATATGTGTAATATGAAGCCTATGGCAACTCCGATGCACCCTTCAAACCTTTTATCAAAAGACGAAGTTGGTAAGAAGGTGGATCAAACCCCGTATAGAGGGATGATCGGTTCTTTGCTTTATCTGACAACAAGTAGACCTGACATACTGTTAAGTGTATGCTTGTGTGCAAGGTTTCAGGCCTATCCTAGAGAGTCTCATTATATTGCTGTTAAGAGAATTATGATATATCTCGCAGGTACTACTGATCTTTGCTTAATGTTTGAGAAAGGCAAAGATTTCAGGTTGATCGGATACTGCGATGCGGACTATGCCAGAGATAGAGTTGAAAGGAAGAGTATGAGTGGAGGCTGTCACTTTCTTGGCTCAAACCTAGTTTCCTAGTCAAGCAAGACACAAAGCTCAATCGCGCTATCAACTGTCGAAGCTGAGTACATGTCTGCCACAAGCTGTTGTTCGCAAACACTATGGATTAAATACCAACTAGAAGATTATTTAGTTCATGAAGAGGAGATCCCAATTTTCTGTGACAACACCAGTGCCATCAACTTATCGAAGAATCCAATACAGCATTCGAGAGTGAAGCATATCGAAGTCCGACATCATTTCTTGAGAGACTACGTTCAGAGAAAAGTTGTGAGTCTACAGTTTGTTGAGACAGAGTTTCAATAGGCGGACATCTTCACTAAGCCATTGAGTGAAGAACAGTTCAAGAAAATCAGACGGAACCTCAACATGGTAATGTTAAATGAACAACCGTCTGACATTTCACAGCCAAGTTAAAAAGGTCGTCAAAGTTAATGGCGTCAGAAACAGTGAGTTACAGCTGGTAACTTCTCTCACAAGGAAATTTTGGAGGGAAAAGTCTCATAGCATTGAGAACCTCACCAATTCTAGAACACGCCTGATAAGACCTTTTGAGTAGCCTCAAATCAGAAAGCCTTCGAATACTCTCAACCCACAAAACTTTCAGCCGTTTCAAACCTCTGAAATTACCTTACCTTTGAAGAACAGATTACCGGAGTCAGTTTCTAAGTTAGAATCAAAGGAGCAAACGATTATTTATGGAAGGCATGTGGATTTCGAATCTCTGAGGAACGATGATATGGATATCGAACCAGAGATCGTAGAAGCCGGTTGGAGGAAGTTCTTTCAGGTGCGGGAGTATGTGTACCAAAATGAAGTATATGACTTTTGGAAGAATGCGCAGATGGTAGAAAAGGCTATTGTTTCTACAGTAGACGGACTGTCCATTATTGTAACAATGGAGCTGATCGAGAAGGTGACTGGATGTCCATCTGTTGGAGATAAGCTATCAAGCAAAGCCAGATGGATGACAAAGGTTAGCTTAAAGGAAGATGAAGTGAATAGACGATTGTATGGAGAAAATGACCCAACAGAGAGGAAAAGAACATTAGAGTCTGAGAAACAAATACCCCGACCTCAGAAAACTCCAAGACTAACTGAAGTAGTGAAAAAGACTAAGGTAATTAGTCAGAAGAAGAGTGTCACTACTGCTAGAGAAGTTAGTCAAAAAACGACTACTTCAATTGCTGAAATTCCAAGACAAGAGAAAACTACTCTTATTATTGTTCCAACAGAGAAATCAACAGAAGATAGTCAGGAGAAGACTACTGTTGGGCCCGGGCCTCGTACGTCCGAATCCCCGAGGGAGGGCCCCTCGGGTCACCCCGGCGTCGGGCGCTCCATATACCGTCGGACCCGATCCCAACATCCATACAAAGACATATTCGATTCGCACATACGTAAACATATACTCATACATACCATCGCATGCATTCTCAACATGCATTTCCATATCTCAAATTCATAAAACATATGTCATTCTCATTCGAAGAAATGCAACAGTATTCTCAAATGCAGCGTAATACAAAGTAAAATGAAATTTCAAAATACAAAAGATGCTCCATGATAAAATGCTCGAGGGCGAATCCAAATTACTAACTTAAGGCAAAGCTCCTAATTAATTGGAAGTTTCGATGCCTCGCCAAGTCAACTATCGCCTCGATCGCACTTTTGAGAGGAGGGAGAGTAATGGGGTGAGCTGCGAAGCTCAATGGCATATATGTTTATAGCCATTGGCAACGAGCCACACAATCAAGCAATATATATATATATATATAATATACATATCACTAGCAAATCATAATTCATCAATTCAATTCACATTCAATCAGTATATGTCAAACAATTTCTATTTCTTATCACATCAATCATTATGCAACAAATCTATGAAATCCATCATATCTTATGCTCATCAAATCAATCGTGTATGCACAAACAACTGGCTCGAGAGTTCCGTAATCCATCCGGATAACCCGAAGGTAAATTCGTAATCCATCCGAGTCCGATTTCTCAAGGATCTCGTTGCCACAAGCGGGCAGCCGGGAGAAGGCTTTCAAAAATGTCAACGTGCACGTGACTCCATCCGTAACTCTCTTGCCCAAACAAAGCACATAATCCATTCGATTCATGCTCAAAGCATATCATAATTTCCATTCTTTCCATTCTTTCCATTGCCATAAAGGCCCATTAGTCCATGCATAATTATGATCAAAGCATATTCAGATCTCTCATGCAATTCAATAAAATAATGTCATATAACGCAAAGCACACATTATGCAATTGCCCATACACACAATAACAATAAACATATTACCCACCTAGTATCATTGAGTATCGACTCATCGTTGTCCTTCCTCTCGCGATTGGGTCAAATCAGCTTGGCTCCCTATAATAAACCAAGTTTCCACAAAATTAATATCTATAGCAATAATTTAATAAAGCTCGAAAAGCAAAAAGTAAAGCGTTAAAAGTCTCCATCCGATTCCCATCGAAATTCCCGAACTTTCCGAAACAATTCCCGAATTTCCCTTCTTCATACAACTTGTAGTCCTTAATTTCTAGATCACAACGGATCCAAGATCACCTCGTTCGGATATCTACACCAAAAGATATCCCTAACAATATAACATCTCAATTTCGGAAACAAGGGGCCTCGCTGCAATGAAGGGACGCTCGTCGCGACGAAGGACCCTGCTCGCCGCGGCAATAGCCGCAGCGAAGCGAAGGCTCGCTGCGAACCAAACATCGCACGTCGCGACGTCTCCCTTCGCACGTCACGACGTCTACAGCATTTCACACGCCGCGACAAATAATCGTAAAATTATTTACACGTCGCGACGTGGCTCCTTCTTCGTTAACCAGGCGTGTTCATACGCGTCGCGACGTCTGGTCGAGGAACTCGACTCAACTCAGATTTCTGCAGATTTCATCCGCTAATTCCTCCATTTACCACACTCAACACTTCTAAACAATATAACAGTCTTAAAAGGCATTCCTAAGTCATTCTCAACTCCCAAACACATCAATCTAACGATTTAGCCATATTTTTCGCCCAAAACCCTAAAACATCGCCGATTCCCACATAATCCACAATCTCAATGTTTAAACCCAATCAAAACAAGTTAAGAAGGAAGTAAACTTACCGATTGAAGCTCCAAATCACAAAACTTTCCAAATCGCAACTCTCTTCTCTTCCTCTTCACCTCTCTATCGACGGTAACTTCTTTCTCTTCTTTTCTTTTTCTTCTTCTTCGCTTTCTCCTTCCCTTGTTCTTCTCTTATACTTGCTTTTATTTTAACCTAGAGCAAGATCACCTTAATAAGCCTAATTCCTTTTTCTTCTTAATTAATCCGAATTAAGGCACAAATCACATAATAATATCATAAAAATATTCGGGGCCTAACATTTCTCCCCTCTTAAAAAGAAATTTTGTCCTCGAAATTTACTGAATCGTCAAGAGATGCGGATACTTCTCCGCAGATAGCGTCCAATGGCTCCCAAGTAGCTTCCTCACCAATGATTCCTCCAAAGGACTTTTACTAATCGAACCGCCTTGTTCACGAGAACCTTGTCCTTAGAATCCAAAATCAGACTTGGAAGCTCCTCATAGCTCAAATCATCTCAAGAATCAACCTCACTAGCTTTGAATAACATGTGACGGATCCGATCTATATCTCCTCAACATCGACACATGAAAACATCGTGAATCTGCGATAACTCCGAGGTAACGCCAACTCAGAGGCGAGTGGTCCAATCCTCTCAAGGATCTCATAGGACCCACATACCTCGGACTCAACTTCCCTTTCTTCAATCTCAATACTCCTTTCCAAGGAGATGTCTTAAGGAACACTTTCTCACCGACCTCATACTCCATCTCCTTTCGATGAGCATCAACATAACTCTTCATCCGGTCCCGTGCCGCTTTAAGTCATTGCTAATCAGTTGACTTTCTCAGCGATCATCCGAATCAAATCTGTCCTTCCAATTGCCTCTCCTTCTTCATCCCAACAGATCGAGTCCTACACCTCCGCCCATACAATGCCTCATATGGAGCCATCTGAATGCTCGAATGGTACAATTGTTATAAGCAAATTCGACCAATGGCAAATGCTCATCCCATGCTCCTCGAAAATCCATCACACACGCCAAGCATCCCTCAAGTGTCCGAATAGTCCTCTCCGATCGACCATCCGTCCGAGGGTGAAAAGCCGACTAAAATTTAGCCGTCCCTAAAGCTTCCTGCAACCGCCTCTAAAACCTCGAAGTGAACCGCGGATCTCGGTGCGACACGATCGAATCCGGAATCCCATCTTGACCTCACTATCTCATCGATATACTTCTTTGCCAACACATGCAAAGAATCAGTCTGTCGAATCGCCAAAAAGTGGGCTGACTTAGTCAACCGATCAACAATCACCCAAATGGCATTGTGCCTCCTGCTGGTCCTAGGCAATCCCATCAAAAAGTCCATCGTCACTCGCTGCCACTTCCACTCCGGAATAGGCAACGGCCTCAACTTGCTCGAAGGTGCCTGGTGTTCAGCCTTGACTTGCTGACACACTAGACACTTACTGACGAACTCTGCTATATCCCTCTTCATGCCTTTCCACCAAAGTGCTCTCTCAAATCCGATACATCCCGGTGCTACTGGATGCATGGTGTAAGCGACAGTGCCTCATCCATAATCTCATCCTCGATCTCCCGCACATCCGGAGTACACAACCTACCCAAGAATCGCTATAAGCCCATCATCCCGCACATCAATCTCAAAACCTTGCCATTCTCAATCTCATCCGAAGCTTGCTCAAATCGCATCCCGAGCTCCGCAAATCCTCGACCTTTTCCTTCAAAGACGGCCTAACTCGAAAATTAGCCAGAAGACAATCCGGTTCTTCCTGTGTCAAACTTATCCTAAGCTTAGCCATCTCTTCCAATAAAGGAAGATAAATCGATCGAACATGAGCAATCGACGACTTCCTGCTCAAGGCATCCGCCACAACATTGGCCTTGCCCGGATGATACTCAATCAACAAATCATAGTCCTTTAGTAGCTCTAACCACCTCCGCTACCTCAAATTCAATTCCTTCTGACTTAGCAAATACTTGGACTCTTATGATCAAGAAAGATCCGAGTCCTAACTCCATACAAATAATGCCTCCAAATCTTCAAGGCAAAATCACCGCTAACTCTAAATCATCGTCGGATAATTCAGCTCATAAGGCTTCAACTGCCTCGAAGCATATGCAATTACCCGATCTCCCTGCATCAAAACACATCCGAGACCCTTCCTCGAAGCATCACTATATACCGAATAACCCTCATCACCCGATGGCAAAATCAAAATTGGGGCACTCGTCAATCAAGCGCTGAGCTCCTCGAAGCTCCTCCGACAATCCTCACCCAATCAAACTTCGATTCTTTCTCAACAATTTCATCATCGGGCGGATATCATCGAAATCCTCCACAAACCGTCTGTAATACCGCCAAACCCGAAAACTCCTCACTTCGCCACATTCTTCGGCGCTTCCCAATTCACAACTGCTTCTATCTTCTTTGGATCCACATGAACTCCTTGCTCTGAGATCACGTGTCCAAGAAATGCAACTTCCCTAAGCCAAAATTCGCATTTCTCGAATTTGGCATACAACTCATTGCTCCTCAAAGTCTCCAAAGCCATCCTCAAATGCTCCTCATGCTCCCGATCACTCTTGGAATACACCAATATATCATCAATGAAGACAATGATAAATTGGTCCAAGAATGGCTTAAACACCCGATTCATCAAATCCATGAATGCTGCGGGAGTATTCGTCAATTCGAAGGGCATAACCAAAAACTCGAAGTGCCCATACCGAGTCCTAAAAGCAGACTTCGGCACATCCGACTCCTTAATCCTCAACTGATGATATCCCGATCTCAAGTCGATCTTCGAAAAGACTCTCGCTCCTTGCAATTGATCAAACAGATCATCAATGTGAGGAAGCGGATACTTGTTCTTCACTGTGACCTGATTCAGCTTCCTGTAGTCCACACACATTCTCAATGAGCCATCTTTCTTCTTCACAAATAGGACCGGAGCTCCCCAAGGTGAAGAACTCGGTCGAATATACCCTTTCTCCAATAACTCCTCCAATTGCTCCTTAAGCTCCTTCAATTCCGCCGGAGCCATCCGATAAGGCGGAATCGAAATCGGCCTAGTACCTGACACAAGCTCAATCGGAAACTCAATCTCCCGAGCTGGCGGTAGTCCTGGCAATTCCTCGGGAAAGACATCCGAGAAATCCCTGACTACTGGAATATCCTCCAGCTTCCCTCTATCAGCTCTAGAGTCTATCACATAAGCCAAAAACGCCTCACAACCCTTACTCATCATCCTCTCTCTGTCATTCTTTGAAACAATCCTGGGCGGACTCGCTTTCCTGTCCCCAGTAAACATCACTCTTCTGCCATCTAAATCAAACTCTACTGTCTTCTGCTTACAATCCAGTCGGGCATTGTACTTTTCCAATGTGTCCATACCCAATATCACATCTAATCCGCGCATCCTTAGTGGCATCAGATCTACCACTAGAAGTTCTCCACCAATACGAAGCTCACATCCTCTAAACACCTGACTAATCACAATGTCCCGCCAATCGGAGTACTCACCATCGGCGGAGTATCCAACGGACTCATGACAAATCACACACAGTGTCTACTCGACAAACAAACGAATGAGTAGAACCGGATCAATCAACACAAGCACATCATCAGCAAATAAATGGGCCATACCGGTGACAACATCTGGAGCGGCCTCTGCATCCTCCCATGTCATAGCAAACACCACAGGTGGTGCCTCGCCTCTCGGTCTCCCAAAGATTAGCCCTCCGGCAAAGATCGTAACTACCTACCTCACCACGATCCTCCGACCCATGGTCTCTGTCCTCCCTGGAGTCAGCATCCGACCTCTCTCCTGTCGTGGAGGCCGAGGACACTCTCGTAATGTGTCCTTCACCCCACAGTTGAAACAAGCTCTGTCGGTCAAGCACTCTCCTCTACGAGGTTTCCGCATGCTCACACGTCGGGATAACCGATCTATCTCCTCTCTCTTCTACCGCTACCCACCGTCAAGCTCGGTGAGAAACAGAGAAGTCCTCATCGCCTCTTCCGGCTAACACCATCGCTCCTCTCCTCTGAATAAACAGGAAGCTCCTAGCACTCACATCAGCATAGGAGCACTAGTGCTACCTCCTCTCTGGATGATCTCTACCCTTTCTCTTCCTGTTTGCGGACTCTTGATGTTCTCTATATTCTCAACCTCGAGTCGCCTCAACTAGTCGTTGAAATCATCAAATTTCGCACAATTACCTTCTCTCCGATGCCAAGTGCAATCCAGACTCAAATCTGCGACATCCGCGCCTCGCCAACATCAAATCGGAGGCATACCGGGATAATGGGTGAACTGCGCTCATACTCAAGAATCGTCATATCCTCTCGAATGAGACTCGAAACTCCCTCCGCTGCTGGACATAAACCTCGACAAATATTTCTTCTTAAAAGCGACCACAAAATCTCGCCAAGCCAACCCTATCGCCTCATCTGACCGCCTTTACGATCTCCCACCAATGCAGAGCATCCCCAGAGCAAGCGGTAACATACACCACTCGCTCATCTGCCTCACAATCCATCTGATCCATCACCCGTTCAGTCCTCCGTAACCATGTCTCGGCTTCCTCGGGATCACCGTCCCAAAGAAGTCAACTGCTCGCACTTTCTCGACTTGTCGAATCGCTTCCCCCTCTTCATGGGGTGTGTGCGAAGGTGTGGCATCCGCCCATAGCTTTGAACAAACGCTGAGTAAACGCTCAAACATCCTCGGATCAAATCGGGGCATTTGCCTGGCGGAATCGGCGACTCTGAGTCGGCGAACGCGTGGCTCACTCTCTAGCCCGATAGAAGCCTCAACATGCATTGGGACTACAGACTCATCGGTCCTCTCTCTCTCGTTGGAGAGTCGTGCAAGCAGACCCTGCACAGGCTCCTCGTGTCCTTCTACGAGGTGGCATCGTATTCTTCAAAGGTAAACACTAAGGATTAGCTATACGACAATCTATATGTATGCATGATATGCATGTCACGTAATGAAATCAATTAATGCAACACGTCGTCATATATCACACAATCATATATGCATTCTAAGCCAAGAACACCTAAACCTAGGCGCTCGATACCAAACATGTTGGGCCGGGCCCAGACGTCCAATCCCCGAGGGAGGGCCCTCGGTCGCCGGCGTCAGGCGCCCATATACCGTCGGACCATCCCAACATCCATACAAAGACATATTCGATTCGCACATACGTAAACATATACTCATACATACCATCGCATGCATTCTCAACATGCATTTCCATATCTCAAATTCATAAAACATATGTCATTCTCATTCAAGAAATGCAACAAGATTCTCAAATGCAGCGAATACAAAGTAAAATGAAATTTCAAAATACAAAAGATGCTCCATGATAAAATGCTCTGAGGCCAATCCAAATTACTAACTTAAGGCAAAGCTCTAATTAGTGGAAGTTTCGATGCCTCGCCAAGTCAACTATCGCCTCGATCCGCACTTTTGGAGGAGAGAGTAATGGGTGAGTCATGCTCAATGGCATATACGCTTATAGCCATTGGCAACGAGCCACACAATCAAGCAATATATATATATATATATATATACATATCACTAGCAAATCATAATTCATCAATTCAATTCACATTCAATCAAGATATGTCAAACAATTTCTATTTCTTATCACATCAATCATTATGCAACAAATCTATGAAATCCATCATATCTTATGCTCATCAAATCAATCGTATGCACAAACAACTGGCTCGAGAGTTCAGAATCCATCCGGATAACCCGAAGGTAAATCCGTAATCCATCCGAGTCGATTTCTCAAGGATCTCGTTGCCACAAGCGGCAGCCGGAGAAGGCTTTCAAAATGTCAACGCACGTGACTCCATCCGTAACTCTCTTGCCCAAACAAAGCACATAATCCATTCGATTCATGCTCAAAGCATATCATAATTTCCATTCTTTCCATTGCCATAAAGGCCCATTAGTCCATGCATAATTATGATCAAAGCATATTCAGCATCTCTCATGCAATTCAATAAAAATAATGTCATATAACGCAAGCAAGCACACATTATGCAATTGCCCATACACACAATAACGATAAACATATTACCCACCTAGTATCGCTGAGTATCAGACTCACTGTTGTCCTTCTTCTCGCGATTGGGTCAAATCAGCTTGGCTCCCTATAATAAACCAAGTTTCCACACAATTAATATCTATAGCAATAATTTAATAAAGCTCGAAAAGCAAAAAGTAAAGCGTTAAAAGTCTCCATCCGATTCCCATCGAAATTCTCGAACTTTCCGAAACAATTCCCGAATTTCCCTTCTTCATACAACTTGTAGTCCTTAATTTCTAGATCACAACGGATCCAAGATCACCTCGTTCGGATATCTACACCAAAAGATATCCCTAACAATATAACATCTCAATTTCGGAAACAAGGGCCTCGCCAAGAACGAAGGGCGCGCCGTCGCGACGAAGGACCACCTTCGCCATGTGCCAAGAATAGCATGGCGGCGAAGGCTCATTCGAACCAAACATCGCACGTCGCGACGTCTCCCTTCGCACGTCACGACGTCTACAGCATTTCACACGCCGCGACAAATAATCGTAAAATTATTTACACGTCGCGACGTGGCTCCCTTCTTCGTTCGCCGCGGCGTGTTCATACGCACGTCGCGACGTCTGGGTCGAAGAACTCGACTCCGAACCCAGATTTCTGCAGATTTCATCTGCTAATTCCTCAATTTACCACACTCAACACTTCTAAACAATATAACAGGTCTTAAAAGGCATTCCTAAGTCATTCTCAACTCCCAAACACATCAATCTAACGATTTAGCCATATTTTTCGCCCAAAACCCTAAAACATCGTCGATTCTCACATAATCCACAATCTCAATGTTTAAACCCAATCAAAACAAGTTAAGAAGGAAGTAAACTTACCGATTGAAGCTCCAAATCTGTCAAAACTTTCCGAAATCGCAACTCTCTTCTCTTCCTCTTCACCTCTCTATCGACGGCGCTTCTTTCTCTTCTTTTCTTTTTTCTTCTTCTTCGTTTCTCCTTCCCTTGTTCTTCTCTTATACTTGCTTTTATTTTAACCTAGAGCAAGATCACCTTAATAAGCCTAATTCCTTTTTCTTCTTAATTAATCTGAATTAAGGCACAAATCACATTATAATATCATAAAAATATTCGGGGCCTAACAACTACTCCTATTGCTGTTCCACAAGAGATAACAACAGAACTAAGTCTGGTAAGCGTTATTCCTACTGAGGTTCACCAGCTGGAAGCTACATAATTTAGTTTGGTACAGGTCCAACAAGAAGAATATGAAGAACTCAGTCTGATTCCATACAATTACTCTGAATTGCTGAGGAAAGACGAATTGGAAGTCAGATTGATTGAAGTAGTTGAGCTTGTGACCAGAAGGAGTACTTTGATAGTCATCAGGGATACACCAAGGAGGCTGGTAAAGGCATTCTTACATCCCATTCTGATAAATAGTGAGACATGGAATATGTTGAATAAAGAAGAAAGAAATTTTTATGAAGCCTTGAGGTATGCTGCCACAAAGCCATATCCAACAAAGATGACCAGTCAACCGTACACTATTTACTCGATTACAGAGCATACGGTGATAAGGGTTGTACCAGACCTGCAACCAAGATATCCCTTAGATGTTGATAAGGGGAAGATGAAGTTATACCCAGAAGGGGTAATTGATGATTTGTCCGCAGATCATATTGCAGAAGAAGTGCGAAGAATAGATGAAGCATGCACTTCAAATAAGATGTTTACAGGAGCCAGTTGTAGTTTTACAGAGAAGGATGAACACTGTCCAGTAGGGGGAAAGCTAACTACAGGGATGTTTATTGAATCCCTTGTGTAGACAGTAGTATGTATTAGGGCACTATCTAATACACTGTCTATAGAAGAAGAAGCTCTACTTTTGTGAGGAAGACAAGTGCTTATGCTACCTGCTCCTTATGACTTAGACCTTCTAGAGCCCAATTTATCGGTTCAACCACTTACCTTTGAGATTGTTGAAGATTACATTCCATCTTCAGACGCATATGCTACTAAAATTGCGTTTGTAGAACTCCCGGAGGATGATGATCAACCCCACCTCGCCTTTTGACTTGCAAGTTGAGGTAATGCACCTACGAAGAGAAGTCAAAGAATTGAAGGAAATGGGGAAAGAGTTGTTGAAGCATCATTGGCATTAATCATTTTTTATTATAACAAATAGGGGAAGAAGAAAATGGAAAGCATAAATCAAAGGGGATGTACGAAGAAGATGAAGTTTTCATGAAGAAAGGAAAAGATAGGGGGAGGAAGAGTCAGCGAAAATGAAGAAGTCAAACGATACGAAGATATGTTTTTCACCTGAATCGGAAGATTATTTGTTATCATCAAAAAGGGGGAGATTGTTAAGTCAAAATGACTTAACAGTAATGATTTTGATGAAGCATAAATAATGAAAGGATGGAAAATAGACAAAAATGAAAAATGCATTTTAGAAGCGGCGAGCGATGAAAGGAAATATGATTTAAGTAGAAAAGGATTTAAAGATTTAAAAAAGCATTGGAAGATTTAAAAGCGATTAAGAATAAAATACAGAAGAAATACAAAAGAAGACGAAAGATTTAAAAAGCAGACGGAAGATTAAAAAGCAAACGAAGATTTAAAAGGCATTTAAAGATTAAAAAGGTATTTAAGATTTAAAAGCGATTTAAGAATAAAAAGCGATTTAAGATTAAAAAGCGTATTTAAGATTAAAAAGGCATTTAAGATTTAAAAAGGTATTTAAGAATAAAAAGCGATTTAAGTAGAAAAGCAGACGGAAGCGAAAAGCAGACAGAAGCCAAAAATAGACGAAAGAAAGTAGACGATGAAAAGCAGACAGAGGTGAATCAAGAGTCAGTTCGAGTTAGTTACATAACTCAACTGAATAACCGTTTCTTTCAAGATTCAAGAAGCAAGAATCAAGAAACAAGATTCAAGAAGCAGTTACAGACGAAGGCTATAAATATGAGTCGAAGTCGAAGATTGCAAAGTTAGCTGATACACATTTACGTGTACATTGAAAAGCTTATTTGAGAGTTTACTATGCAAATAGCTAGAGCTATCTTACTGTAACAAAGCTCGAAAATCTTTCTATGAGAAAGTAGTACAGATAGCCTGCAGAGGCTAAGTGTGAAAGAATACTGATTGTAAGATATTTGAAGCGGCTCGGAGTAAAAGAATACTTGTAACGTTTGAGAAGTAGTGAAATCTCAGAAAGAGATCTGAGGACTAGACGTAGCCCACGGTTTGGGTTGAACCAAAGATAAAATTATCAGTGTCAACTTCTATCCCTATCTCTCTTAACGTTCAAAGTTTCGTTTTTACTTAGTTTTCTAACAAGTTTTCGAGAATACGATTAACTTTGATTTACAGTAGTTTCTGTGAAAAGAATAAGTTTTTCTTTTAACAAAACGATTTTGAAGATTTTTCAAAAAGGAGAAATATATAATTCAACCCCCCTCCCCCTTCTTGTGCATTTATACATCGTATAATAAGCATTGTAATAACTTGTGATTCACTTCAATATCAACATAAATCTTCTAGATTATGATCAAATTTAATAGTGAAATTTATAAATAGTTTAATAAACTTCTTAGGGTATTAATTGGAAAGAGATTTCAATTAATGAACCTAGGATTGATTATTAATAGTCTTGAGAAAATATTAGCATAATTTAAAAATTTTCATAGTCTAATGAACTTTAGTTTAAATTGATTAATGAAATCATGATTATGGAAAAAGTCTTGAGGGTATTCAATTTCAAGTACCATTGTTTCATTGATTGATTCTTAGTTTAATTTTCATTCTAGTTTATCTATTATATTGATTTATTTTTGTTTATTATTTTAATTTTGATTTTGATCCATCACTATCTCCAATATTTTTCAATTAGATTATAGAAAAAGGGTTATCACTGGTACTTATAACCCTTGCGGGATAGACTTATACTCATTAGTGTTACTTATGGCTTCAGTGTGCACTTGGAGTTAAAACATTAATCATCACCAAGTTTTTCATGCCATTTACAAGGACTAGGATATCAGGAAAACTTAGCTTTTATTAATGTAGCCGTTAATTTATTTTTGTATTTATTCTATTTTTTAATTTTAATTTAAATCATTAATATTTCTTTATCCTATTGTTATTTTAAGAGCTTGGTTTGTTTATAACCGAAAACAATCCATCATACTTGTTGAGAGAGATCTATTATTTTAAATAAAATTTAGTTAAAATTTATGTTAATAGTAAAATATATAATTATTATTTTTCAAATAAAGTAAAAGTCAGAAAGATCGTTAAAAGTATAATATGATAACAAAATATTGGATTACTAGGAAACTAATAAGGCTCGATAAAGGTTCCAAATCTACTAATGCACGCAAGAGATAATGAATTGAAATAAAAAATAATATTTGAAATATAGAAGAACAAAAAATAATGAAACAAAACAGAAGTAGTTAACAGAAAAATATAAAGAAATAGTAAAAGAAAGCCTTCCGAAATTCTGGTATTTGGCAAGAGCCCAGGCTCACTCTCCTCGACGAACGTCACAGCACTCGCTCCCTTGATCTGCCACGTTTTGAACTTTACGTTTCGTATCAATATCAAGCATTGACGGAAGCAAAAGAATCAATAAAGTTTGACTCAAACTAAAAAATCTCCGACGCGTGTCAAACGGACATAGCGAGTAGCATGGAAGCCAGGGGAAAAGGGAGCGCGTGTGGAGGGAAGAGTGGTCGGTTTTGGTGAGAAAACAAGCGGAGGATAGAAAGAGATCAGAAGGTGTGTGTCTTAGCATTGGTTGGTTCATTTTTATTCTCCACAGTTTTAGTTTCTTTTTTTTTTTTTTTTGTGTGGAGAAGACGAAACACAAACTTTCTCTCTCTAACTGAAAATTAAAATTTTCCTTCCCTTTCAAGTTTCTCTCTCTAACATTTATATGCACAGGCGGACACATATTTCACGCTCTTCCTCTCATTTTATCTCGAGTTTTTCATTTGTTATTTATTATTTTGTTTAATTTTAGTTCTCAATGAGAAGGTAGAGAGGTGCTGTGTAATTTTAACTTCTTTTTGCGGAGAAAAGCTAAAGAAAAACTCAAAAAAACAGAGTTAAGTGATGGTGGTGGACGGAGGAATGTGGATTCCGTCGGAGAGTGTTGGCGTTGCGCATAGATGATGGAAAGGGGGAGGATCGCAGCGGCTCTTTTCTTATTATGGAATTTGACGCCGGAATTCCGATGTCTCGTGCTGCAGCTCCACCTTCTTCTGTCACCGAGCCTCCTGAAGGTCCTCTTTCTTCCTTACTTATATGCATATAATCTATTACTTCTACATGTTGTATTGATGATTGTTACGTATAAAGTTGAATATTGTTTTGTATTGTTATTTTTATTTGCTATTCTTGTTTTGTATTTGAGGTTCGATTGGTCTTTAAGAATGTGTTGAGAATCTTCCTCTGTTGCTCACGAATTCTATACTTTAGCAATTTCTTTTGTTTGATTCAAAAGATTTAATCAGGCCTACATTAAGGATTGCTTTTTTTTTTTCGTTTAAATACTCTCCTCTATCCATTCCTTTTTTTTTTATATAGTTTTTATGACTATATTAGATATCTAAATGAGGAAATGAAAAAGATGATTTTCAAAAGAATGTGATTTCACATGTTTTTGAGTTGTCTTATTCTGTGTGCAAGCAGTTTGCTGTTTTTGAATGGTGAATTGTATTAATTTCTGAAACATCCTTAAGTAATTCATGCTATCCGTGTCTTAAATGATTCTTTCCTTTTACTTTGCCAGTTATGGATTGTAAGCTTCACAACATTTGCAATTTTTAGTGTTTGATTTCCTTATGTTTTTTGTATCTCTTTTATAATTGGTTGTGATGCTTTTGCTTCTGGTTTGCCTCTCTCTCTCTCTCAATATCTCTCCCTCTTATGCTTTTTACTGTTACTCATTTTAATATTCCAACAAACAAGTGTATATAGCATTTTATCATGACATTGATTTGTATTAGGATCAAATTCTGATAAAGTTCAAACTTTTGTGAGAAATAAAATATATAAAGTTCTAGTAATTTAGAAAATTTAGCATTTATTATCTCACTAACTGAGAATTAAATTAAAAGTTCTCCTGTTCTATTACAACTTTGAAAGTATCGCTGCAAAAATTCGATAGACAAATGTCCTGAGTCAATTAGGAAGTTCTTTTCAGATGGATGCTGTCTTGAATGAAGTGTAATGGAGTCTTGCCTTAAATTTCAGAAAAAGGTACTCTACTTTGCATTTATATGAATAAAATAGTATCTACGTTAAGAACTCAATAGCCATTCCCCATCGCATTCATTTCTGTCCTTTTGTTGTTATTATGGTTGTTGAGTTAGAATAGCCTTCTTTACCTAGAGGTACTTAATGGTCTTAGGAAGTTCTACCTATTTTGAAAGGTGTTCCAAATTCAGATGAGCCACTAGAGTCTCTTAAGGAGTGTTCTAGATTCTCTTTGCCATACCATAATGGATACTTATAGCTTTTCTTTCCCGGATTACTTGTTTACTCAGGACCAGGAGGCAACCCTTGGTAATAGACAATATCCTTTTATGCATCCTATTCCAATGGTTTCTTTCACGTAGGGTTTGTCCTAATTTGCATGTCTGTGTCTTAGAGTTTTATGCAAAGTAGTTCGATGATGGTTCACGTCTTTGAATAAACTGTCAATTTCTCTCTTTTGCAGTGACCTTAGGTTTTATATATAGCAAATCTTAGGGTGACTTAGAGAATGATTGAAACCAAATTACTGGATATCAAAGCTGCATGACCATGCTTTGATTCATATTTTACTCAATAATTTCCTTTTTTTTTTCTATTCTATATTGTTTAGTTCTTGCTAAAGTGTTTGGAAGATATTGTATTCTCCGCTTGTGTTCTTCACATAGTTTGAAGTAGTAACTCTTTTGAACAAAATATTTGAAGTTCTTTTTCCCCCTTGTCTTTAATGATCAAAATTATAAATTTGTTTTTTTTGTGAATTTTCTGCAATTGGGAGAATTGCAATGAATTTCTAATTGCAATTGAAGTGTTGATATATGTTATTATGTCTCTTGATTATGTAATTATTGCATTTTTGGCGCATTTATTGTTTTCTTGATGGTACATTAAATGTTTGTTACTTTTGGTATCGTTGTTTTGCTAGAAATATGTTCAAAAGTTGTCTCCTTCTTCCTTATTTTTCCTCCTTTTCTCATTAAAGACGAACTTTAGTTATATTCTTGCTATTTGACTCTTTCCATCTGTTGGATGATTATTTACTGAATTTAGTGCTTCAATTTGGATACGTTTTGGTATGCTGAAAGAAAGGAAAATATAAAATCAAAATCTAACTTCATTATCGTTAAATCTTGTGATCCTGGGAAGACATCATACTAATGAAGAACCATGTTGTTACTGGTAATTTTCTAGTACTGACAGGTCCATTACATGAACCTGCTTTATGTTTCTTTCTGCTCTTCATCCCGTATCTTTTAAAGCCCGCTAACAGAAACCATTTTGCTTTAATAATTTGTTTCCTTCTGGAAATTCGTTTTAAAAAATGGAGTTCAATACTTAGTTTGATTTTCTACCTCAAATCTCAACTATATTTAGTGAAAAACAAGGAAAAAAATCTTATTTTTTGGGTTTATGGGTTCTTTGAC
The DNA here is from genome assembly GCA_029891385.1 of Erythroxylum novogranatense. Classification (NCBI taxonomy): domain Eukaryota; kingdom Viridiplantae; phylum Streptophyta; class Magnoliopsida; order Malpighiales; family Erythroxylaceae; genus Erythroxylum; species Erythroxylum novogranatense. The sequence continues at coordinate 27,867,791 of CM057233.1, read as the reverse complement.
CTTTGTCTTAAGTTTCTTGATGGTCAAATTCATAATTCACTACTGAAAAGAGAAGAAACAAAATAATTTCATTATCTTCTTTTGTCATTAGTTAGATGTCGATTACTTCTTGTAAGTTTAATTTATGATGATTGAGATTATGAAGTTCAGTTGAGTTGTTGGAACCATTAAAGAAAGGCAACTTTGTTTTATGAAAAGGATATTCTCCTCCTTCACCACCTCCTCTCTTCTATTAGAAAATTGTGATATGATATGTACTTCCTCTCTTTTGAAGAACTTAATCAGGATAGGAGAAAAGAAAATTTGGATATTTTCTGTTGTTAAGCTTATAACTTAATTCCTCACCATCCAATACTTTTACACTAGTTTCAACTCTTTGGGATTTCACTCGTATAAGTTTTGGAACGATACCTTTTCATGTAAGGTTAAAATTCATATTTCAGTGTCCAATACTTATAGTTTCTATCTAAGATGTGTGAACCCACTTATGCAACATTTCAGATGCAATGTGGCAAGTGAACTTGAGATCAAGTGAAGGAATGGAGGCTGGCCCCTTTCCTGAGCGTCCTGGAGAGCAAGATTGTGCTTATTATATTAGGACAGGACTTTGTAAATTTGGAGCTACATGTCGGTATAATCACCCCCCCAACAGGAAAATGGTATGAACTGCAGAAAGTACTTGAAACATTGCTAAAAGCATAGAAGGTTATACCCTGCCAGAATTGTTTTAGTTATGCCTCTCAGTATTCCATTTATTTTCATTTGCATTTATGAAGGAAATGGAAGTAAGAAAAGGAATCTTTTGTAGTTTGCTTCTCAAACTTTTCATTCTCATTTTTGCTCCCCTTCATTTCTATCTCTATCTGTGATGCGCATATACAATGAGAATATCAACCATCGAATGAACTGCTCTCATGCATACACCCACACACGTACACTTGGAAATGTGCCATGGAAAAAACATGCAATGTACATGATATTAGATGCTGGGTTACTCCAAGATGTAGTTATACTTGGTTGGAAGTTCCTTCAAACCTTAGCACATTTTACATTTTACTTGTCTTCATAAGATTAAAACAACATGAGTTGACATTTTCAACTCTACAAATTTGAGTCATAGGCTATTGCTGCTGCAAGGATGAAGGGGGAATTTCCAGAACGAATAGGACAAGCTGAATGCCAGGTATGGATAAATTAATTGCTTTTGTTGAGGCTGTTCTAAAACTGGTTTTATGTGAGCAGCTGTATTTATCTTGTTTATTTCATATAGGGTCCATTGCTTGTGATTACACTTTGTGTAGAAATATTAGAAAACACTTGAAAGAAGGAAATTGAAGAATATTGAAGGAGTCAATTGTTGCCTAAATATATTGGCTTGGCCTTGTAAGATTATAAATTTTGTTTCTTCTCGTGAGTTGTAGAAGGGGAGATGCTTTTCTTTTAGAAGTTATAGTGCATCTTCTCAGCATGTGTAAGCAAAAAGTACTATCCCTTGGTTAATTTTTGGATAGCCAAGATGGACTACAAGAGTCTACTAATTTTTAAAATGAGATTGGATTGAACAGAAGGAATGGCCACCTATTTTCCATAGCTTGATGTATGCGTGTAGTTCCAAGCATTAGTCCATTTCCCCCATACTGCCCATGCCCTACTGATCTAATCTTTATGCTTCAAGAATCAGGTCTGCAACATTTTTAAGTTTTGGCTTTTATCATAAGAATTTTCACTTCTGTATATTTCTTGAATTTCATTGCCCTGGGAAGTATCTTACCTGCTTAATGTTTGCCATTTTTTTGTTTTAATGTTCTTTGAATTGGGGTAGTATAGGCCAGCAATATCTTATGAAATTACGAGAAACAATATTTAGTAAGTACCTGACTTCACCCATTAACCCTTTTTCTAGTTAAAAGAAAACAGAGTTTCTTCTAGACTGCCCTTGATCCACTAAAAGTTGTCTGCCAATTATGAGAATTCATGAAAATTTACATTTTTATCATTCTACTCTTTGTTTTCCCTTTTTCCTTTAGTCTAGATGGTGATGTAGTCTTTCTAGTAAGAGTACTTGATTCTGTGTCAGTTTATACTGTAGGAATGAAAATGTTTTGCTTCTGACTATTGTTGCTTCAATAGTAACCACTTTGGTTGTCAAATCAAATTAACAAATTTTGTTTACTGGTGATCATTGGTTTTTATAATGGATTTGTTGGATTGAAAATGAATCATGATCATGGGCTTAGCCATGAAAAAAGAAAACAAGTTTATGAAAATAAAGAATAAATACAAAAGATGGTAATTTTATTTCTATGATTTTATGTAGACTGCAATTTGGAACTTTCTGTCTTCTTCATAATAAGTGAGGGTATTTGATATGACTTTTTTTCTTGTCTGATCATTAACTGATCATTGTTATTTGTAATCATAGTTTGGATCCAAATTGAAGGATTAGACTAGATGATTTTGGTTTAAAGTGCTTGAGATTCTAACTCATGGTGCTAGCATTTATATTTTACAATTCCTTTGTCATACAAAGAGATACATAGGTTGGGATAAGAATTGAAGGTTTAAAGTAGCAGTTGTTTTTGGTTTGAAGTGCATAAAGTTCTAGTTCATAGTTAAGATTCACTCTTTTGAAATTATTTTTGTGATACGAAGAGATACACTTCCCTTCTCTCCTTGTCCTTTTTGTATATTTCACGTCTCAAAAAGCTGTAACAAGTATTTTTGGTGCTCAACAGTACTACCTGAAGACGGGTACTTGCAAATTTGGAGCCACATGCAAGTTTCATCATCCTAGAGACAAGGCTGGGATTGCTGGAAGAGTTTCTTTAAATATCCTTGGCTACCCACTTCGACCGGTATTTAATATCACATTTATTTAAAACTATCAATTAGGATGAGAGTGTTAGCTGGGTGTAATACTCTGTGTTAATTGTGTTTGGGTCTCTGCTTAGTTGCAGCTTCTCCATTCAACCATTTACATGTCTATGTTGTTGGTGCTGCTGTGGAATTTATTATCGAGGGTGCTTTGTGTTATATTTATTCTGGTTACTATTTGCCTCTTCTGTTTATGTGGTTGTAATCAAGTTTCTTGCCTTTGTGGCTATTTCTATCTTTTCCATGTGAAGTCGGATGATTTTAGTAGATCATTTATTTCTTTAATGATTTGTTTCTTTTGGTTTTGAAACTTGTTTATAGATTAGATATGACCTTTTCCTATCCACAAATGTACCATTTTTCTCTTCAATTCTGCCCAAGGTAATATAACTTATAGTAGATGCTTCATTTCAAATCATTTCACACCCTCATCCTTATTCTTTGACGATTGATTCAACAATGTGTGATGGGGTCTATAGCTTTGGTATTGTAGAAAATGTCAGATTTTGCCCTTTATGAATTCTCAATTTTAGCATAGTTGTTTTCATATTTTTTGAAATAATCCGCCAAAACTAAGTGATGCAGCAATCTATAATTTGGCCGCAATAAGGAATGGTTAATTAACTATTGAATTTTGATGTTTATAATTTTCTAAACTCAAGTCATAATTATCTTTAGTTTAGGTCAATGTCTGTACGAGTTTGAAAGCAATGTTTTTTACAATTGTTAAGTTGTGAAGGTTTATTTCTCTCTTTGCTTTTGTAGAATGAGGTAGAATGTGCTTATTATTTAAGAACTGGACAATGCAAATTCGGGAGTACTTGTAAATTCCACCACCCTCAACCAACAAATGTGATGGTTCCTATACGTGGTTCCTCTGTGTATCCTACTGTTCACTCACCACCAACAACAAGTCAGCAATCCTATCCTGGAGGACTTACAAACTGGTCAAGACCATCATTTATTACCAGCCCACGCTGGCAAGCCCCTTCAAGTTATGCACCTGTGATTCTACCTCATGGAGTTGTATCTGTACCAGGATGGAATACATACAGTGTAAGCTTCTATATTTGTTAGAGAATGCCTCGAGCCATATGAGCTTATAGGTCTCTGTGTTGTGAGAGTTGACTTGGTTTCCCAGAAGTACTTCTATCTGTGCGTATTTTAAGTACTACCAGAACAATAGCAAGATGAAGTCTCTACTAGAAAGAAGTTAGCATTAATATATGGCCACTTTTTGTGACCCTTCTGCTAGTTTGAACATACTGATATATTGTGGTTATGTGCTTACTAAAATGGTATTTCAAACATGTTAATTATTTTATTATTTTGCGGAGAGCTTACATGATTTTAGTCAATATTTAGGATTGGCAGGAGCTAACTGCTTAAAGTGTTGAATTCACTTATTTGACAAGACTCTGGGTTCCTTAGAAATGGACAACTGTTTTTGCATTACTAAAAATTAGTATATTTGCTGTTCTTATCGCAGAAGATTTAAGTAAATTTCCTTATCTATGGAGCTAGGTTAGCACTCTGCACTATAGTTTGAACTTGAAGTTGAAGCTACTCTAGTTTTTTGAAATTGGTTGGTAACACAGCTGCTAACTTTTGGGGCAATTGTTATTGTGAAGGTGATCCATTCTTGATGTATGATGTGGAAGCTTTAATAGAAAATTGTGAAGATCTAATGTATCTTGAAGTTGCAATTTTTATGCCAAATCAATTGTTGGAACATGGAGGACTTTCTTAGTTTGCATGACCGAATGTTCACCTCAATTGTCTTGTCCACAAGGAATCAGCGCAGTTACAATTTTAAAGTGTAATATACACATTCTAGGATTTACCTAGCTGATGATTTAGAATTCATTGAACTTGTAGTGAAGTGAAGTGATCAAGCGGGGAAGTTTTGTAGAACCATAACAAGACAGCATCAAAACCCTTGAAGGTTGGGGAGTTTAAACATCAAAACCATGAAAATACCATTTTCCTGTGCTTTTCTTTTTGGGCCCGATCATAATAATCCTTTTCCCTCTTCCCTTATGCCAGCAATGATCAAACCTTGGTGGCAGAGGTTGTCAGCTGTCACTGAGCTAAATTCTCTCTGGTTTACACATTGCAGTTAGTAATTAGTTATGTCTGCCTTACATCCAATCCTCGCAGTATGTGATGGAGCATTAACACCTTTGTGCAAGTAGACACGCTGAAATTATATTTTGAGCATTTTTAAGTTTGTCTTCAATCTATGTTTGGGATTATCAAGAGCATTTTTAAGCTTGTCTTCAATCTATGTTTGGGATTATCTTCTAGCACATTCTTTTCAGCTTGTGTTCAATCTATGAGTGGGGTTATCTTCTAGCACCTACTTTTATATCTGCGGAAAAGTTGTTTTTCAGTTCTGAAGTTGGATAGTTTATTGTCATGGTTTTGTCTTGCATAAGATGCTTTTATACAGTATGGTTTTGCTGTTTAGAATTTTTGAATATTACAAAGTTTGGCATGTTCATGGGCCTTTTTCCAGGGTCAGCTGGAGTCGGTTTCATCTCCAGAGAGTCAGCAGCAAACAGGAAGCAATCAAAATTTTGGAACTTCTCGCCATATTGATTCTACAAATGCTGGAAATCAAGGAACATATTCTCCATTCCATTCTGGGTCTATGCCTATGGGCTTTTATGCGTTGCAAAGAGATAATGTATTTCCTGAGAGACCTGGACAACTGGAATGTAAGTTTTACATGAAGACTGGAGATTGTAAATTTGGTGCAGTTTGTAGGTTTCATCACCCAAGAGAGAGATTAATTCCTGCACCAGACTGTGCCTTGAGTCCCATTGGCCTCCCTTTACGTCCTGTAAGTTTATAAGATCAAACAGTTCTATCTGACTATGCTGTTTGCTTGTTACATCTGTAGGTTTTATATAACTGTCTTTAATGTTCTTTTCTGGTCATTTTGGCTTCTTTCCGGGGGTAATTGAATTTCAATTTCATGCAATTAATATCGACCTTTTTTATGGACTTCCTCAATTAAAATCATTCAACCATTAATATTATTACCTGTGAAGGACGTCTCATGTAATTCGTACCTTGTTGTAGATGAAGTCTTGGAATATCTTAGCTGAGGTGTCTAATAAATATAATTGAAGTAATCAATTTTCCTTATCCTTACTGCACCATGTTCTTCAATATGATGATCTCTACGTGTCAATTAGGAGTTGCACATATGCTCCTTTTGCTATTTCTATTTAGAAAAGATTCATATTCCCACATTAGTCTCTTTTACTCACCTTTTTGGCTTCATTATGACTTTCTTTTAGGATAAATGACTTTAATTTCCTTCTTTTGGATTTGATATTATGGACTGCTGTTGGAGTTGAAAGTGTTCTCCTTTTGATTCTATGAAGCTGTAATACGTTTCAACATGAAATCTTGCTCCATATGTACTTGGAAGGAATATAGTAGTAATGCATTCTCTGGTATTAAGTGTTATGTAATCACCATACCTTTTGATGGTTGTCAAATGATAGGGCATTAAGGATTTTTTAGGCCTGTGTTTACCATTTCAATGTTTGTGGCACCCAGGTAGGTTATTGCCTCAAGACTCCAGTCATCTTCTAGATTATCTTTTATGTGATACTGATCTGGGAAAAAGAAATTAAAGAAACCAGAGAAGTCAAACTCCTTAACTCCATGGCTGGGTTTGGATGGTAGAATTTGGATATTTTTTCTACCATTACCACATAACCCAAACTCAAGCACATACTCAGGAGAAGAGAACAATAAAACAGACCCATTCCATTCAACATAGCACAAAATAGTCATGTGCATTGCACGAACGCTTTCTCGTAATCACTTGACTGAAATGCTGAAATTCGTGAGTTAATAAGTGTTGTAATTTATTAATTAGATTATCAACTAGTCAATTTAATTATGAAGTAAAAGGATCAAAATTATAGTTCAGAAGAACAATGTGAAGATCCAAGAGCTAAGAACCAAAAAAATCTATTTGGAACTTTGATGCTTGTTATAGTTTTAAGTGACATGTGGGTTAAACTATGAACTCAATATTGGTCTTAATTGATTTTTTTGTTTCCGTACTTTGGATGTTGGAAAGTTGTGATGTTTCTTATCTCGTTTTTCTTCATGTTTTTTCTCATCATCTTCAACTTCTTAAGTGTAATTCCCTGTAAAATGATGGTACTTGCCACAGGAAGGTTGTAGAATTGTTTTCTCTCATCTTCTTCAACTTCTTAAGTGTAATTCCCTGTTAACTTCGGTAATATGATGGTGCTTGTCACAATAAGGGTGTAGAATTCTTACTTTTTTTTTTATCTTCCTTCGTTGTGAGAATATACTTGAATTGCCTTTACAGGATGGGTTTTTCACATATATTATCTCATGAAATCAGTCGTAAATGCATTAAGGCAGGGATGTCATGTCTGGAAAATTTGAGAAAATGTATACGGAAACCCTTTAACTTTCGGGAAATAGAAGTTTGAATTTCTGTTTAATTGTTTCTAAATTTTTCACCACGTAGCAGTAGAAATATTTCATCATCTTACCTGTAGCTGAATCAAGAAGAAGTTAGAGTTTAATATTTTGTTATCTATGCCATGTGAAAACGAACAAAAGATGTGCTGTCTTAACGGAATTTGTTTTCTTTCAGGGTGCACTGCATGCATTATTATGGTTGTAACCCCAGGACTTAATACCGAAAACGGCTATACCCTAAGTTCTTATCAAGAAATATACTTGTGTTAATCTAACTGCTTTTTTTGTTTACTCATTGAGCTACACATCCACCCCGACATTTTTCATTAAATGCACTTGCGCTTTCTGTACTGTACTGATGTGAGTTGCCATAGTCATAAGTGAATTGGTGGATCTCACATCTAACTTGCAACAGGGAGAACCTTTATGCATCTTCTACTCTCGCTATGGTATCTGCAAATTTGGATCAAGTTGCAAGTTTGATCATCCTATGGGAATTTTTGCTTACAATCTGACAACATCTTCTTCAATTGATGCCCCACTTCGATATTTCCTGGCTTCTTCTTCAGGATCTGCTCCATTGAATTTTTCAACAGAAGGGCTTGTTGAAACAGGGTCAACAAAACCCAGGAGACACTCAGTCTCAGAGCCTAGACAAATGTCTTCTGGTGACGATAGTGTTGACACTGAGGGATAGAGAAACCATATAAAAACTGTCGGATACCTTTACAATCTCTGGATGATAAACAAGTCTTATCTGTATATACATTTCCCATCGTTGGAGATGTACAGAGTTCATGCGAAGTTGATGATGGAATTCAGTTGAGAGATTTGACTGCTCTGAATTTTATGTTGCTGCATTGTATAAAAAGATCTCCCCAGTGTTGTCACATTTGGCAAAACCAAAATGTCAAGAGTCTTTCTTTCCAAGCTAATGCTTCTGATTTTGTGTTATTCTCCTGTTTACGGTGTAAAGATCTTCGTTTGCTAGTTTCGAGGCTTCAGTCTGACTTCCAGAATCTTCACTTTTTTCCCCAACAAATCACCATGCATGAGGACATTTGTCAGAGTTCGTATAAGCATTATAGGATATTCCTTCTCATTCTTCGATCTGTATTACTTGCATTACATGCTTCTGCTTTTTAAGATAGGTCTTTCTTACTCAATTTTGCAGTTTGAACAGCCTGTTCGACGGTAGCACTGCAGTGTAAAGCAGAATGTTGTCGATTGAACCTAAGTAGACAGAATGTTCCAGGTTCCCACCTATTCTTAGGTTATGCCCCATATGGTAATAAGCTAGTAGCTGCTGATGAGGCCTCGAGATGTGCTTTACTGCACCAGAATTTGACTCAGTGGCTATTATGCTTTTAACATTGAAGAGAGACTTTAGAAATGGCAGAGTAGCAGTACTGGAACGGTAGAACAGTTTCCATTTTTATAACTGACAGAGCATGATCAATGATTCTTTTGATGCTTAAGCCTTTTTTCGGAATTTAGATAAGAGTAATGTCCAAGTTAAAAAGTTGTGCTTTATGATTATGTTTATATGCGAGAGGATATATGTTTACTCCATAGAGCAAAGGAAAATAAAGTTATAATAATAGCAAAGGAAAATAAAGGTATTCTTTTTTAGTGTCGGGGAAGATCGAGGATGTCAAATTGAAGCCTCGATAACTTAAGGGGTTAAAAATAAGCAGGATGGTTCATCACTTGGAGAGGCAGCATGTATCTTCGAGCATGGCAGAATGAGAGGAGTCTTGATAGCGAGATAAAATAAAAGAGAACTTCACTATCATGTCGGATAATCGGATTAGTGACACCGTCCAGCCTCTCTACTATCTCCACCTAGGGATAATGCTTTAAGATGACATCAATGCAATATTATAAATACCGTATCGGATTCTTGATCGAATTGAAACTTTGGAATGGACTATACTCTAGATTTATCGTTGATGCAAGATCTGCTTTAATATTTTTAAATTTATAAAATAGTCCTAAATTTTTAAAAATTACAAAATAATTATATCGATATATTATACAATTGTATCTTGTATATTTTACTAATTTATTGCTTACATCAACCATGCTTTAAAAATCTTAATAAAATAATAATGACAATTAATTTGAAATAACAATAATTTTAAATATTTTACATATAAATAATAATCACAATTAATATAAACAAAGACAATCATCATCATACAATTATAAAACTAAGAATAATACAAAGCATTTAAAATATTACAATCATACAATTTCATCATTATAATACAAATATTATTTACTTTATTTATACAAAGTTTTAAAATTAAGTTATTAAATATAAAATTTAAAAATTTAACACTAAAATAATTTTTTAAAATAATTATTTTATGAAAAGTATAATTTTAATTTTAATATTACACAAAATTAAATATTTAAAAGAGTTTATTTGTTTTAAGTATTTTAAAATATTCATTTTAAATTCAAAATTAACTAATCTAAAATTTTAGTTGACTTCCATTAATTTTAGAGTTTAATTTATACCACATAATTTTAATTATTTTTATAAGCACTTTTATATATTCTATATTCTATAACACCTTTTAACTAGAGAAAGATGGACTTTAATGAAATTATATAAAATATATTGTTGTTAAATATATAAAGCAAAAGCGCATTAACGTTAATTGTTAAGATATAATCACTTCAAAATCTTAATCTTTACGTCATAAAACTTTTATTGAAACCCAATTATTATAGAATTTTATTAAGATATTTTAATTTAAAATATTTTTACTAAAAAGAAAATTACTGATTTCTAAGATATAAAAATTTCGTAAATCTACTTTTCTAAAACTAATAAATTAATTAACTTTAATAATATGTTTTGATTTAATTGAATTAATTAATTTATAGTGTATACAAGTATACAACTATACATATATATATATATAAACAATACAAAACTTGCTTTAGGTATTTAGGAATTAGGTCTTCGACTCTTCTAGTCTTCTCTTCGCAGCCGCTCACTCTCTTTCTAAGTTTTACCCCTCTCTCTCTCTTTCTTTTTCTACTCTACTTCTCAGCCACCGCAATCATCTCCGATTAGTTGTTGATTTAGTTTCTGTTTCCTTGCGGTTGATTTAGGTTCCTTGTGGTTTTTTTTTCCAGTTTTTCCAGCCGAGCGTCAAGGAGGACTGGAGGAGGCGACGGTCGAGGAGCAGGAGACGGATGACGGTGAGGAGCAGGCGGCGCGGCGCGGCACAGATAAGAGAAGAAGGAGAGACGACGGCGTGCGTCGACGACAAGGAGGACAGAGGAGCAGACGGCAAGGAGCGGCGAGGAGGGAGGAGCAGATCCGACTTCCGAGGAGGGAGGACCAGATCCGACGATGGCGACACCAGATCCGACGACGGAGGAGCAGCGGACCAGCGGCGACGAGAGGGAGGAGAGAAACCGAAGAAGAAGAGAAGGTCCGGGGGTACGGACCGCCGGTAGATTTCTAGGTTTTTTTTTATTTGCAATTTCGTCCCTGAAAGTTTCATTTTTGCGAAACGGACCCCAAAATACCGGTATTGACGAAACCGGTCGGTACCGACCGGAATCAATAGCCGGTACTTTTGAGCCTGTTCCGGTACCGGTTTCCCGCCGGAACGTCCGATACCGACCGGAACGGAACGGTATCCGTTTCATTGCATCAATGATGGCTAGCTAAAATGCGTTTATTCTTGTTATGTCCTTTTTTTTTCCTTTGTAGGTTACAATGTACAATGTACAATTTATGTATATTAATTAACGGGACTTGATCCTCTGCCTCATTTTTTGTGTACCAACTCTGTCTCTTTTAATCTCAACCTTCCAATTATGTGAGACCCATATAAATAAAAGGTTGAGATCGAAAAAGACAGGGTTGGTACACAATAAATGAAACAGAGGATCTCAAGTGTTAATTAACATTGTTTTGATATTTTTATTCTGTTTCATTTTGTTTTTGGTATCCTTTAAATTTTATAGTTTCTTTGTTGGTATTTGTGTAACGTATCATGAAATTATAAATATCTTATCATATTGATATTGAATATTAGACAACAGAAGGTTCACAGAACTTTACTTTCATCTTTATTTTTCCTTCCTCTATATGCATTTTTATTGTACCTTCTACCTTTGTATTTTGCTTATCATTGTTCTATTGAAGACAATGTAAAATTTAAGTGAAGGGCAGGATTACTTCGATTTTATTTTGAACCTATTTCTTAAGTAAATTATCTAATTATAATTAGTTTAATAAGTTACGATTCCAAAAAAAATTAAACAATGAAAGAAAGGTGTGTAAAAGGAATTATTAGAAATTAAAGTGCATTGGGAGTCCACAACGTTAAATCAATATTCTAAACATTGACGAATAATTTAGTTTTAAATTAATTTAATAGTCTTTAGATTGATTCCCGACTTTGATAATGAAATTTATCTTAAATTAGGTGCAAGTTGATCTTAATAAGTAGTATAGTATTCCATGCCAAGAAATATGAATAAAGTGAGCATAAAGGAATTCACTATACTAAATTTAACCTGAGTAAAAGATCAAAGTTTAAGTATTGGGATATTTGATCTACATAAAACAAACATAAATCTTTTTAGTATTTTGCTTTGTTTTTATAAATTATCTTGATTTACTTAATTTATACTATGTTTTTTTAAGATCATTGAGAAGAAATTTCCTTACGATGAGATTTTTAAGAATTATAAATACAAACAAAACATTAAAAAATCACATTTTTTTGGGGTTAAAATTGACCTAGCACATGATCAGGTGTTACTGATGTGTGCTTGATTGTTTATATATTCACTCCTTAATACTTGGCAAGTAATATTATAAATGCTTAAGATACTCATTTTGATTCACATTTGGTTTTTGGGTATAAGTTGGAAGCATAAGAGCTAAAATGAAATAAAAGAACTTTCCTTGAGCCATCCTTGTAATGTCCAAACTCATTTTTCTTTGTGGAATAAGAAGGAGATGGATTAGAGTTAAGATGGGACATGAAAATGCAATTAATGAAAATTCACATGATTTGCAAAATCATAATTTTGAAAGAAACTTTTTTGGTGATGCATGGTTGGATGCACAATCGTGCATCAAATCGTGCATCTCCCTAGAAACCTAATTTTTCATATAAATAGATGTGTGAGCAACCAAAGAAGAAGTGAATCATTTTTGGAATGCTAAAGGAGGTAGAACACATAGTTCTTTGAGATCCGTGGAGGGGTAGTCTTCTTCCTTCCAATTCGTAGGTGAAATCAAAGCTAAAGATCACTTTTGAACATCTCTTCATTGCGTATTGTTGATCTTCTCTTTATTGAGATTGTTTATTGAGATTGCACGAACTTAGCCTAAAATTATCCAATAAACCCCTGCCGACACAGAAATTAACCTTCGTCATCTTCAGACTGTTTATTGTGCTGAAACAAATAATTAAAATATAATAAAAGCGAATCAAAAGGTAATATGGCTTACTACTTATTGTTTCAGAAAACAGACGCAACCGACGCAATCGCAAACAGATGCAATCGGTGCTGGCGCAGCCACATCCGCACTAGGTTCAACAACCACCACCGCAGCCTGTCGTCAAACCTGAGGTCTTTTCTCAAAATGCTGCTGATGCCCCTCCTGAAATTCCAAAAGAAATGATCTTGGTGTTTTGTTTGTTCATTAGATACGCCGAATATCTTCCCACAAGCCCGGGTTTTTCCTTTCCCATGTACTTGTTAATCTTTAATCATTTAGCACAAAGAATGCTCTATAAAGGTATGCTTTGTTTCTTTTGTGGGATCTATAGTGTGTACATCAATAAGTACACAAAACGTTCTTAAAGTTCCCGGTAACGATAACGGTAAAGGTAAAATCTTTCTTGTGACTTATATTCTAATTAGTAACGGCTTACCATCTTTGTTGTTAAGCATATTGTGTTCTTTGCTTTCACTTTTTGTCCTGTGTTACTTGTTGCTATGTTCCTATTAGATATCGTCTTCTTCAGTGTCGTTGCTCTATGTCCCCATTGTCGTGATTCCTTCCATGCAATGAAGGGTTGCAGACGATGATGCGACCCGTAAATAGTAAACCCTCTGACGTTGATGACAGTTCTGCTATATCGAGCGTCCTGACAAGTATGGTAAGACTTCTTCTGTCCTGACAAGGTCTGGTAAGAACTCTACTTATAAGTCCCCTACTTGACGTTTTTTATTATCATACTTTGGTTTATTATTATTATTATTATTATTATTATTATTATTATTATTATTATTATTATTATTATTATATTATATTTTAAAAAAAAATTTAGTTTTTTTCTTTACTAATTATTATATTCATTATATATATATATTGTCTATTTTTAATAAATTTGTTTCTGTAACCTGCATCATTCGTATATTATCTTATTTGCAAGTGGGTCCACCGGAAATAGCCTCTCTACTATGTAGGGGTAAGGTTGCGTACTATCGGATCTGCCCAAACTCTGCTTCATTGCGAGATTTCAGACTGGGTGATGATAATGATGATGATGTTTATGTTATTATTTGGCATATTATTTTAGGTATTTAGCATGAATGATTAATATTCTTGTTCACAATAGATTATTTATGTATGAACCTTTTGCCAGAATATGGAATATAATACATAATAGTTATTTTTTTGATTCATTCATAGTAAACTAATGGTGTTGAATAAGTAGAAATAACATAACATTGGTTAAATGACTCAAGCTTGTGTAGTTGTTGCCTAGATTAGTATGTTTTCCTAGCTTGTATTGTGGCTGTCTTATTAAATCTAGAGAGTTTATTCTAGGTTGTTCAATAGCTATGTTTAGTTAAAGAGCTTATTTTAATTAAACAAGAATTAAGGAAAACTCAGGGTTAACAGAGCTTATTGTTAAGCCAAGATTTATAGTTTATAAGAGAGGTTTGAAACAGCATGACAATGAAGTATGTTTATTTTTATGTATGTTGAGATTAAGTTGAGAACTAGATTCCAATGCATTCATCAATTTTATCAATCTTTAATTGTTTGATTTGATTTGCTTTTGTTATCTCTAATTTCACTTTATTTTCTTAATTGAATCTAACGAAAACTCTCTTATTTCATAAACACTAATTCTTTTTATTACAAAAGCACACTTACATTCCCTGTGGATACAACCCTTACTCATCGTTACTATAAATTTTAGTGTGCAGAGTTACGTTGTATTTTTTGGTGCATTCAATTTGTATCAAGAATTTTGGCATCATTGATTGGGAGTTTGGTGCTTTAGTTTTTGTTTTTGATTTCAATTAGTGTTTTGTATATTGTTTATATTCATTTTTCAGTTATTTCTTAATCTTTACACATTTTTTAGTGTTAGTGTATGATGGTAACTAGATCTCCTTATAAAGAACTTCTACAATTTGAAATGGAGATTGAAAGAACACTGTGAAGGTTGCGAAGGGAAATAAGGAAAACTCTAGAAGTACAATAAGAGCTTGAAATTGAAGAAACAATGGCTAATTCGAGAACATTAAGGGAGTTGGTTACTCCATACTTAACTCAAAAATCTTTATGCATTACTTTTCCTAATTTGCTGAGCATGTCAATTTTGAACTTAAGACTGGGCTAGTTCATCTATTGCCTAATTTTCTTGGTTTTGCAATTGAGGATGTTCATAAACGTCTTAAGGAGCTTGATGAGGTCTGTCTTAGTATGAAACCTTCAGGGGTGACAAAATAGAAGATTATGTTGACAACTTTTCCATTTTTATTAATAGATGCGGCAAAAGACTAGCTATTTGATTTGCCTGCTGGGAGTATGAACAAATGGATCAAGATGAAGAGTCTATTTTTGGATAAAATACTTTCCAGCATCGAAGACAGATAGCATAAGAAAAAAGATCTGTGGGATAAAGCAATACAATAAAGATTACCTTTATGAGAATTGGCAATGCTTCAAGAAGTTATGTGCCTTTTGTCCTCACCACAACATTTCAGAGTAACTCCCCAGCCAATACTGCTATAAGTGATGGTTACCTATGGAAATCAGTTTGGTTGATGCAGTAAGTGGTGGGGCATTATGTGAGAAGACTCCCATAAAGGCCAAGACTTTAATTGAGCGCATGACTACTAATACTCAACAATTTGTCACTGACAATGATGTTTGTCATGTAAATGAGGTAAATACTTCATCCATTAAACCTCATTTTGATAAGCTAATATTCTTTTGTTAGATAAATTGTAACTAGATAGGCATAGGTAAAGGCGTTTCGAATATGTGCAAATACAAGTCATCTGACTGATGGGTGCCTAA
The DNA here is from genome assembly GCA_029891385.1 of Erythroxylum novogranatense. Taxonomy (NCBI): domain Eukaryota; kingdom Viridiplantae; phylum Streptophyta; class Magnoliopsida; order Malpighiales; family Erythroxylaceae; genus Erythroxylum; species Erythroxylum novogranatense. Next base: position 27,852,121 of record CM057233.1, on the reverse strand, counting down.
CCTTGTAGGAGGAAGTATGAAATACATTACTGCTGTAGGAGAGAATTTTCCTAACCAATACAACTTGTATTCCCAAACTTGTAACCTAGGTTGGAGGGATCATCCCATCCTGAGTTATGGAGGAAATAAATAACAAAATTACTTCCAGAATAGGCCACAAGCCTCTTTTTCTAACTCATATAGCATTTTAGAAAATATAGTTAAATCTCTTGCAACTAATACTTTGCAATTATAACATGAGATGTGTTGGACCCCGATCTTTAAGTGAAAATTTAGAATTATTAAATGAAATTCAATGAGTGTTTTTGTATATGTATTGTGTTATAGATGTTGTATGCTTTAAGGAAATTGATGAGAAAAGAAATCGATTAGTTTTGATGACCTTGATATTTGAGTAAATTTGTATGGGTTATGAAAGTAAAGTGAATGAGTGGATTGAAATGGAAGTTGAAAATCAAGAAATAAATAGAAAAAGAGTGAGAATTTGAAGAATTAAGAAAGTTTGACTTTTTGGGGATAAATAGTTGACTTTTTGATTTATGTTGAATTTGAAAAAATGATCTTCATAAAACTTGTAGCTTCTGTTAAAAGCTTTCTGTCGCCATAAAGTATGATATTTTTCGATATCGGAATTGAAAGTTATGATCTTCCGAAATTAAGGTTATTTCACTTTGTTTTTGAAAATGCTCTTAAGTGTAGGATTGGGTATGCTGTGTTTTGAGGCCAATTCTGGACTGATATATTTTGAATTGAGTTAAGTTGTCTACATGAAAGTTGTAGAGAAATTTTATAGCTTTACAGTGATGTATAATATGTTATTTTTGGATATGAGAATTGGAAGATATGAAAATTGTGAAGTTTGGATGTGGTATAGGATGACACATGTTTGACAGAATCTTTGACTGAAAAATTAACCTAGTTAGAGGTCGATTTTGCTTTTAGATTCTTCATAAAAGTTTTAGATCATGTTTAGATCTTTCCATTGATGTGAAGAATGCAATGTGAATGCAATGTGAAGTTTTAGATCATGAAATGTGAAGTTATGATTTTTACAAGTTGCAGTTACTGTTTGGGAAGAGTATTAGTGGGCAGGAACTTTGATGTAGATTTTGACTCCCTTAGAGGCCAAATTGATTTTTCTGTCCTTCATAAAAGTTGTAGGCTGCATTTTGATCTTTGTATTGATATAAAATATGACATATTTGGACCTTGAAGTTGAAAGATAGAAATTTGAGAAGTGAGTTACTGTTTTAAGGGTGACATGATTTTGGACAGAAACTTCGAGTAGATTTTTGACCCCTTTAGAGATGGAATTGATTTTTGAGTTTTTCATGGAAGTTGTATAGATTCCTTGTAGCTTTCTATTGATATCAAATTTGTCAAATTTGGAGTTGTGGACCAAGAGTTATGAATTTTGGAAATTTCGGTTATATATATATATCTATATATATGAAAAATCCTTTTGTTTTTGCTATCCTCCTCCCCTAATCCGACCCTTGTTCAATCTTTTGTTTATAACTTTTCCGTCCTACATCCGATTGATTTGATTATTAAAGCGTTGGATTCCTAAGACAATTATCTTCATTAGAATGAGAAATTTATAATTTTTGATATTAAATTCAAAGATATTGATTTAATCAAGTGAGTTGAAAAATTTTCTGAACATGGTTCAGTATTTTGGTGAATTCTAGATCTGTGGAGATCCAATTGAGTTGATTGTTGTGGAAAAATAAATAGAGACATGGGGCTACAAGTCTTATGAAGGAATTGAATTTCAATTTAGCCCCTAAGACTTCCAATTTCTGAATGGAACTCGGGTTTAGTGTGCAGTCTTGGATTAGATAATTTTGAAAGTATTTTGGCCATAACTTTTGCTCTAGTAATCCAAATGAAGTGATTCTTAATTTGGATTAAATTAAGAAGATAAGGCTACAATTTGTCTGAAGGAAGTGAATTTTAATTCAGTCTCTAAGAATGTCAATTTTTGGATGGAAATAAATTTCTGAAAAATATTTTAGCATAAGACAAGTCCGAAATGTTTAAAGTATAACTTTTGGTGTAGTGCACCAAATTAAATGATTTTGGTGGCGTTATGAAATTGAGACAATAAGGAACATTTCTCTAGAAGGAAGTTTTAGCAAATTCCTTCAATTTGATGGTTAGAAAATTGTCCTAAAGTAAGCTTGAATTAAAAAGAATTTAAGGGGCAATTTTGGAAGTTTACTTAAAGAGATAAGTTAGTAGGCTAATAAGGAGGGGCAAATGGGTCTTTTAGCACTCATTAAATGAAGGAGAAGGGGGTTGTCATTTTTCTTGAAGAGAAGCACAACACTTTGAGAGGAAAAGAAGAATAAAAGAAGAAGAGAGAAGAGGGAAGCTTCGGTGATGGGAGAAAGAAGAGAAAAGAATTAGGATTTTCGATTTTATGAGCTTCCAAAGAGGATTTCGATGTTGCTCCAAGAGGAAGAAGGTGAAGAGCTTGAGAGCTTCCTAAAGAACCAAAGAAATTCGAAAATGGTGAAGAAATAAGGTAAGATAGATTTTTTAGCTTTGAATTTTTAATGAATTTTTGGTTTGGATAGCTTGAAAATGTTATGGGTTTGTGAATTATAAAGTTAATTTTGGTGATTATGCCTTAGGTGATGTTAATTTGGATGGTTATTTAATTAGGGTTTATGTCTTGAATTAGGGAATTTTTAAGTGAGGCTTTGGAGCAATTGAAGCTTTGGACAAGTTTCTAGCAAGGAATTGAGGTGGGTACCGTGTTTATATTTCGAATTATAAGTCAATTGTGTGATTTCGAAAATTCAAGAAAGTAAAAACGTTTATAAATTATTGTTTTCGAATAACTTTAAATTAATTGATTTCGGAATGATTTATGAATTGTTAAATTCATTGTTTTCGAAGGATTGAAAAAAATTGCTTCAATTGTTTCGAATGTTTTGATCAAATCGATACAATTGTTACTTTCATTGTTTTGAATGATTTGAAAATTTTGGAAATTGTTACATTCATTTATGCTGGAATGATTTGATAAAGTTGGAATGGTTGATTGAATTCATTGATTTTGATTGATTGAGAATTTTAAAATGTAAATTTTTGTGTCATTGTGTTTGAATGAATGGAAAATTGTTATGTGATTTGTAATGTGATATGTGAATTTGAAATTATGGAATTTGAATAGAATTTGTTTGATATGATATATATTTTGAATTATAAGCTAAATTTGTGTTCTTGAAAAATCAAGAAAGTGAAAGAAAGAAGTATCGGATTTTATTTAATTCAATGTTTTTGAAAAATTGTTCCAAGTCTTAAATGTTTTGATAAATTAAGGTAATTTCTAAAATTCTTTATTTATTGGATTTTCAAAAATCAAGTATGTATAAAGGTTTGAAATTTTTTATTTTTCGAATGCTTAAATTCTTTGATTTTGTAATGATTTGAGAAATTGATCAAATCGTTAAATTGATTGTTTTCGAATGATTGGATAATTTGTTAAAAATTAGCTTCGGATAATTTGATAAAAAGCAATACAATTATTACATTCTTTTGTTTTGAATGATTTTGCTGATTATGAAAAGTTTGCATTCAAGAAGTGAATTGTTTTGGAAAATTTATTGTTTATATTTTGAAAAGTCAAGAAGAAGATTAAAATGTTTCGAAATTAATGTTTTGAATGATTTGAATATTTGCTAAAATTGTTTCGGACAATTTTATATAATGATTCAATTGTTACATTCAATGGTTTTGAATGTTTTGAAAAATTGTTACAAGTTTTAAATGTTTTGATAAATTAAGAAAAATTCAGAAATTATGAAAATTGTTACTTTCATTGTGTTGAATGATTTGCTATTTATGAATTTTTTTCATGCTTTGACTTTGATGTTTGAAAATACTTTGTTTTTGAATAATTGAAGATTTGTTATGTGAAGTGTGAAATTATGGAAATTATGAATGTGAAATTGCCTTATAAATTTTTAGATAATGATTGTGCATTGTGAATGAGAACGTGTTTGATTTATGATTGAGAATTGATATGTGAATGTGGCATGATCATAAAAAGAATTAAGTTTTGAAATATGCCTTCGGGCATTCCGATTTTCAAGTGTGAATTATGTGTTATGTGGGTTTGGTTAGGTTCCATAAGTATGAGTCAAGTGCACTTGTCTCCTTTTTATAAGCTTCGCCCGCCTACCCGTTAGAGGCATTGGAGCTCCGATTTCGGACTCCCATAAGTTCACGGCTACACTGGACCACTATGCAGGAAAGTGTAGTACGTTCTGTTCACGGCTGTACAGGACTGCTCTGCGGAAATGTACAGTACGTTCCGTTTTGGACCGATCCAAATCGTTTTGATGTGTTATGTGTTTTTTTATTTTGTTTATATTTGTGATGCATTTATAATGTGATGCATTCTTTTTTTTTTTGAAATTGTTCATGATTTGTAAAAATTTTGAGAATTGTGAGAAATGAGAAATGTTCGTGAATTGTGCAGAATTTGAAGATTTTGAGAAATGATTAATTGCTAATTTTTTTTCTGTCGTGAAATTTTTTGAAATTGTTTATGAATGATTTGAAAAGTTTTAAAAAATAAGCTTTCGATGAATTTCCTACCGTGAGATTTTTTTAAATAAAATGGCAAAAGTTTAGAAAATGATTTTTGCTTATTATTCGATTTATAAACATGTTATCCACGAGTTGTAAAGCTCACCCCCTTTCATCCCCATCTCCAGGTTTCAAGAAGGAGATCGGATGAAAGAAAGTCAAGACGTTCGTCCGTTACGTTTGTTTATGAAATGTTTTTGAAGTTAGATTTTTGTAAAGATAAGTTTTAGGCTTATGTTGAGTATGGTGGAGAATTTTTGTGACTTTTGTATCTAGTGTATTCAAGAGTTGTGTATTGTGTATTTGAGATTATTGATATTGGTATTGTTTATGGAATTGGAATGCCATTAAGATTTTTGTAAGCATTAATTCATAAGGTGTATGAATTATGAATTTGTGTATTCAATTTGAGTTACAAAATTTGTTTATGATTATGGGATATGAATTGTGATTGTATATGAATATGATTGGTTTGGATTTGGATTTGATTTATGAATTTGCATATTGAATTGAGAGGAATATGAATGGGATTGATTGTGACTTGATTATGGATTGAGACTTATTGAAGTGTTTTAGGTATAAAATTGTGTTTGTTTATGCTGGAATGCCAGACAGGAGGTCCGATGAATGGTGTTGCTGGATTGTGTATGACTTGTGTGGATTGGTATGATTTATAGAAGTGAGTTTAAACCTTTTGTTGATTTTTGGGTTTCTTAAAATACAGCCGTTATGTTGCCCAAATTTTTGAAAAAAGTCGAATAAGAATTGGTTAAAAGATAAATTCTAGGATAAGTATGAATGAATAAGAATAATCTTATGTTTTGAGTTTTGTCTTTGAGGATGAATTTTCCAAAAGGGAAATTATATTGTTTGATTTGTATAAGATTTAAATAAAGATGAAATGAATGATGAAAAAGAAAAAAAACTATACCGGGTTTTCGGATTGGTTTAGTCTAAAGTATCCAACGCTAATTTAGTTTTCTAAGATATACTCTTCGGATGTCGGGAATTTGTTTCAGTTTTGATTGAACCTTTTGTTTGCTTTGATTCCGAACCAAATTCGGTTTTCGTTTTCGATTCGTTTGTTTCGGCATTTTCTGTTTTTTTATTTCCGATTTCGCTTCCATTTCTTCAACTGTATGATTTGATTCGCTTCCGCACTTTGGTTTTCATTTCGTTTTCCGTTTTTTCGGTTGGGGTCCGATTTCTAGGATCGGGTCCCAACAAGATGCAACGTCTTCAATAAGAGGCAAAATCTAGCATTCACAACCTAGAGAACCAAATGAGCCAGATGGTAGTGACTATCAACCATCTTGAAGCCCAAAGAGAAGGAAAACTATGATCACAACCTACAATAATTACGAAGAACATTAGCATAATTACCTTGAGGAATGGCAAGAAGCTTGAGGATCCTGAAAGGATTACACAAAGTATGGCCAATGAAGAAGAAATCAAGAAGGAGCTTGAAGAAGAAAGGGATATGTCTTCCAAATCCAAGGTAAATACTGAATTCCCAATTTTTGTAAAGATTAATCCTCTACCTTTTCCTAGCAGGTTGCCAAATTCAAAGAAGAAGGATAAGGATAAGGAGATTTGGGAGACCTTCTTGAAAGTTGAGGTGAATATCCCTCTATTATATGCGATCAAGCAAGTGTCAAGGTATGCAAAATTCCTTAAGGAATTGTACACGAACAAGAGGAAGCTAAGAGGTAATGAAATGATCAGATAAGTGAAACTGTTTCTACAATATTTAAAAAGAAAGTACCTCCTAAATGTAAGGATTCATACTTGTTTACTATTCCTTGTAAAATTGGTAACACTAAGATTAAATAAGTCATGTTAGATTTAGGAGCATCAATTAATGTTATGCCCTGTTCCAAGTATGCTTCTTTAAATTTAGGGCCATTAAAAGAAACTAGTTTTATCATACAATTGGTTGATTGTACTAACGCTTACCTAGATGAGGTGATTGAGGATGTGCTGGGGTAGGTAAATGAACTAATATTTCCTGTTGATTTTTATGTGAATGACATTAATGATGAAACTTCCTGTAATCCAATACCTATTTTACTAGGGAGACCATTTCTTAACAGAATCTAAACTAATACAAATGTTCGCGAGGGAAGTTACTTATTTCAAATTGTTATGTTAATAAACACTCCCATAATGACCATTTTGTTTTTACAATTAATGTGATTGCCCTTTAGTACATGAGGATTGTAAGTGGAAGCATATAAATAAACAAGAGGTGGATTCAATGAAAGAAAAGACCAAAACTTTTAATGTCTTGTCGAAAAGTTTTATCTTTAGTCCAAAAGTGCTTCTTTACGGCGTTAAATATAAACTATTTTTGCATAAATGTTATCCTTATTGGGATAATTCTTTTATGATTACTAATGTCTTTCCCTATGTTGCAATAGAGATTAAGAGTTTAAAAATAGGGAAGACATTGCATGTAAGTGGTCATTGGCTCAAGCTTTATCTTGAAGAAGGTCAAATGGAAAATGTCGAAGTTATGATCCTTAGATATCAAAATTTTGTAATATGATGAGAAAAACATAGATTCGAGCCAATGACAATAAACAAAAGTGCTGCTTGGGAGGCAACCTAAAGTAAGTTTGTTTTTTTCATCTACATTTCCACATTTTTTTGTTTTGTTAAATGTCTATTTCTTACTTTTGATGTTACATTAGGGACAATGTAAGTTTTAAGTGGGGGGGGGGGGATCTTAGTTCTTATGTATATTTTTAATCTTGTTTATTGCTTATGTGTTTTTCTTAAGCATTTTTAAAATCAATCAAGCAAGCAAGCAGTTTCTTTTTTATAACTTTTAGGACTATATAGTTATATTTAGATAGTGAATTGACTAGAAAATTTCATGGCAAATTAAGCATGTATTTTTACTCTTATAATTGGTCATTATAGATTATCTTTAGAAGAGTTGTGACTAGTGGGAAGACACAAGCCAGTGAGATTTTGAAAGACTGACACATCTATATCAGTCTCATTGTCTTTTGTTTATATATGACCTTCATGGCATGTACTTCATGACTTTGATTTGATTTTCTATTTGATACCATACTTAGTGATTAGTATTATGAAATGCTTAAGATACTCATTTTGGTTCACATTTTTTTTAGGTACAAATTGGAAGCACAAGATCTAAAATGAGTTAAAAGCACATTCTTTGAGACATCCCCTTAATGTCCAAACTCACTTGTCTTTGTGGAACCATAAAGAGATGGATTAGAGTGAAGATGGGACAAGAACATATAAGAAAATAAAGAATTCATGTGATTTGCAAGATGCATAATTGTGCATAATTTCGAAAGACAAAAACCTAGTTTTTTTTTTAATATATAAATAGAAGTGTGAGTGGCCAAAAAAGATGTGAATCATTTTTGGCTAAAGGAGGCAGAGTACACACTTCTTTGAAATTTGTAAAGGGCTAATCTTCTTCCTTTTGGTTCGTAGGTGAAATCTAAGCCAAAAATCACATTTAAACATCTCTTCATTGTGTATTGTTGATCTTCTCTCTATAAAGATTGTTATTCTTTGCATATTGTTTTAGGTATTCATGTATAGATGATTAATATTCTCATTCTTAATACATTGTTTATATCCATTGCTAGAATATGGAATACAATACGTAATAGTCATTCATGGCAAACTAATGGTGTTGAATCATTAGGGATAACATAACATAAGTTAAATGACCCAATTTTAATGACCTGATTTTATGTGGTTATTACGTAGATTAGTCTATTTTCTTAGCTCGTGTTGTCACTATCCTATTAAATATAGAGAGCTTACTCTAAGTTGTTCGATAATTAGATTTAGTTAAAGTACTTATGTTAATTAAACAAGACCTAAGAGAAAATCGAGGTTAACATAACTTAACAAACTTACGATTAATAGTTTTTAAGAAAGGTGTGAAATCAACAAGACAATAAAGTATGTTTATTTGTGTATAAGCTGAGATTGAGCTAAGAGTCGAATTCCAAATACATTCATCAATTTTATCAATCTTCAATTGTTTGATTTGATTTTCTTTTGTCACTCCAATTTCAATTTATTTTCTTAGTTACATCTAACCAAACCCCCTATTTCCTAAACACTAATTCTTTACATTAAAAAAGCTACACATACATTCCCTGTGGATACGAACTCTACTCACCGCTACTATAAATTTTAGTGTGCAAAGTTAGGTTTTATTTTTTAGGGCATTCGACACACTTCAATTAGCCTATGTCCTTTTTTGATCACATAGAGATGAAGACATAGTCTAGAACATGAGAAGAAGGGTGACTATATGGAAATGAAAATATCTAAAGTGCAATACAATTTGAGACATGATCATGTTTTAACTCGTGTTTCTTAGAGAAAAGACACAAAGAAATAAATAGATGTGTTAAAGCCTATGCCCTATTTTAAAATTTATAAAATGAAACACCACTTGGGATATGAGTATGTTCCATACCATATCTGAGTTGGACATAATGAATAAAAGTAACTAAAAATCATAATTTAGGAGATATTTTGTCATTTTTTTCTATTATAAACCTAGAGTTAGCATCAGAACTATAACAACCCTCTATAAATCAACTTGTAAGTCAGTTTCCATGGAGAAGAAGATTACACATCATCCCAACACACAAAAGCAAATTGGGATACTAAGATTTCATTTAAAACCCTTTTTAACTTGATTTTTTTATTTTATCACTCCTATTTATTGGTATAAACACAATTTGTGGCTAGTTTATTTATATCCTTAATTGATGAATCTTGTTATTATCTATGATAAGGATTGATTCAACATTATTTATGAAGAGATTTTATTTATGTTGAATTAATGGAAGTTACAATCCGTCTTTTGATGATAAAAATCGTAAGTAATACTAGTGACCTTATTTTTATGAAAGACATATAAAAGCAATAGTGATCATGCACAAATCAAGATACATATTGTGAAGATATTTAAGAAAAGTTAAAGTTTAAGCCATTCAAGTGAAGAAAAAATCAATACCAAAGAAGAAAAAGACATAAAAAAAGTTATATAAAAAGTTTAATATGTTTTGAACTCTCTACTTTGTCATTTTTTTATTTTAAAGGCATATTATGCTTAAATATATAATCATTTTAACTTATTACACAATTTTTTCAATCATCAAGAGAAACTAAGGTTTTAATATAAAAGAAAGCTCTTTAATCCTTAAAAATATTTTGGGAGAACATTTAGAGAAGTGTTTAACTCAATTTTATATTAAGAAAATTAAGTTTAAGTTTTTGAAGATTTTAAAATCATGATTTTAGGTGTGACAATCAACGTATATAGGTTAGTAGTTAACACTGTAGGTCAAAGTTTTAAAAACTTATCTACCAATTATTTATAGGTACATTACTTTATGCATTGGTTGGCCAATATGTTGCATTAGTTGAAAAATGTCTCAATGTCTAGTGAATCTATGCATTCAATGCACACTAGTTGACCAATATGCTACACTGCTTAGTTCTTATTTCTAATGGCTAATTTAACCCTAACATTCTGTATATACATGTTTTTTGTTAGTTTAGACATGAGAAAACATTTGAGTTTTGTTCAAGAGTTTTACAAAAAAAATTCAGCATTTGTTATTGCACTTTAAAATAAGTGAGATTTTAAGGTTATTAAAGTGATTGTGCAAGGTCTTTTAAGTTGTAAATTCTTTTGTAAGTGTGGTTATTCTTCACCTTGAAGAAAGATTTTAAAAAGAGTTTCTATTTAATTTTGGAAAAATAATATTGTTTTAAGAAGGTTTCTCTTTGCCTTATTAAAAGAAGAGACTTTATAGAAATTCTAAGAAGTGTCTTGGAGAGTGGACATAGGTAAATGGTTATTTATCGAGCCACTTTAAATTTGTTTTCCATTCATCTTTCCTATAATATTTAAATTATTGTCTAATTTTTTATTAAATTTACATTAAGCTATTTTATTATATATTGATTCTTATTCAATTGATCCATTAGCTAAAAATTTTAAAATTTACCAACCAATTCATTCCCATATTGGGTGCCATAAGGTGCCAACGAGTGATATTAGAGTTGGTTTCCTAAGTTAGCATTTTAAATGAAATTATAGAGTAAATATTATAATGACACACTTAAGTTCATCCCCAAACAACCAAAAGAGATCAAACATTAGTATATCTCCTTTCTTTGATGGTAATGACTATCTCTCTATTGAAATATTAAGATCAAGATTTTCTTAATGAACAAAAATGTTGATATGTAGGAAATAGTTTCACATTGCCCTTTCACTCTCATAAAATTCATAGATGATAACAAGGTTCTAAACTTAAGAAATAATGGCATCCATAAGATAAGAGACTAATTTCTTAAAGTATCAAGGCCATTCATATATAATTATCGACAATAGGTAAAGATATATTGAATAAGGTATCCATATGTGGAACTACTCATAAAATTTGGCATACACTTGAAGTCATACATAATTGTAATAATTAAGTTTATGAAAGAAATGACAAGAAGGAGAAGAGGGACAATAATAAAAAGAATGCTTTCAAAATGTCAACTTAGGATGACTCAAGCGACATTGAAAGTAAACAATTAAAAGAAGTAGCTTACACGTGCTTCACGAAAAAAGATGAGGATAAGGTACTCTCCAACTCTAATTCTTATGACAGTAATAGTGATTTGACATATAATGAACAAGTGAAAAACTATAAATTATGACTATATGATAAGCATAAATTGCATCATAATTTAGGGCATGTTTTGATATGTGTTTAGTCGTTAATTCGATCATTTAATCTGTGTTTAGGTTAGAATTGGGTTAGTTTGTTAATTATTTGTGTTTTAAGTGTTTTGTGGGTTGGTACAAGCTTTTGAACTTAAATATTATATTTTTGAGGTACCTTGATGTGTTTGCTAATATTTCAGGGTCAGTATTAAAGAATGAAGCAATTTTGGAAGACATTTGGGCCGAAATAATGGCCTATGATCGTGACAGAAGGCAGGCCACATTCATGGCCTATGTCTGGAAAACACATAGACACTCATGAATTTCATGTTTCGAGAGATTTTTTTGGACCTTTTGGACCCTAGGAAAACCCTAAGGTTACCCAAAACATAAAGAAATATAAAAAAAAAACATAAAGAGGAGAGAAAGGGAGCTTTTGCATTAGCCATTTTTTAGAAACCCTAGAGAGAATTCATCGAGAGATTTAGAAAGAGAATAAGGAAGAGAGAAGAGAGAATAGGAGAAGAAGTTGACTCGATGTACTTCATAGATTAGGAATTTCCCAATGTCTCTGCCTCCCATCATCCCTTCATATTGTATATCCTGTTTGTTTTCAGTTTTATTATTGTATATAATTAGAATAACAATTGATGATAGGATTTTTGAATGTGAAGATGTTCTAAACTTACCTTCGGAGTTTTATCTTTGAATTAATGAAATCTAGTTGTTTATGTTTTATTGGATTTATTGTGATTTAATTATGCAATTGTATAATTCGATAATAAACTAAAAGGGTTAATCGAATGAAAAATGATTAAATTGGGCTAACAAAAGTTAGGTGACTTAATACAATAAAAACTAAATCAAATCAGTAAATTGTGTGAAGAGACATCTTGCATAGGTTTCCAATAGTTTATTAGACAACTTCAAAACTAATTAGAGTTTTGGATAGGTTGTTAATTGAGAGATTGCTACTTTTGTAATCTAATTAGGGTTTATGTTTTAGGATTAATGGTTATAACTCAAGAGAGAGTAATAAACCCTAGGATCGTTTAGAACTAATAATCTAGTAATTCATAATTAGTTAGGTTATCATTAAGAATATGTAAAATTCCCTTTCTATAGGTAAAATTCCCTTTCTCTCATTTCGTAATTGCCTTATTTTGATTCTTGAGGGTGTGTTGCAACTGTTGCATAATTAATATTGTCGTGTTCAATTCTTTGATTGATTGAATTGAATTCTCATTTTAGTTTCGTTATATTTTGAATTTCTATTATATCCCTCCTAATAGGATCGATACCTTAAGTACTATGCTAATAAACCATGCGTTTGTAAATTATTGAAGGTATTATTAAAACTTACACACATCAACACCCGATCAATATGAAAAGGAAGATATTCAAGATCAATGAGGTTCAAAAGCGTTTAAATGCATGTATGGATGAAAACAAACATATAAAGAGTGAATTGCATAGCATTAAAGTATCTAAGAATGTGATCATTAATGATTATCATGAATTAGATGCATTAAAACATGAAAATGAGTCATTGAAAAAGAAGTTCAATGTTTTCAAAGATTCACTCTCTAAATTCTCTAAAGGAATGAGAAATTTGAATGTATGATAGGATTTTAAAGAGTGTAAATAATAGGCATATGATTATATTCAACTATATAAGTAAATCTAATATCACAACTACAATTTTTAAGGTAAAATATTTATATAGTTAAGTACCCTCACCTAAATTGAAAAATAGGCATAATGCATCCACTTTTAATTAAACGCATATATCATATCACTTGTTGCAAATTCTAGACCTTGGCTTAAAAACAAACCCATACGTTCATATTTGGATGTATACCTAGGAATATAGCTCAATATTCTTAAGGAAAGAATAGGCACAATTTCAAAAAAAAAAAAGACATAATAACATTTAATCTTACTCACTCTTCTTTAAAAACATAATATCAATTCGAAGTAAACATCAAGTTTCCATCTATAATAAGTATCATAGATATAGTTTTATAGGTCATCACACTACCTAAAAGGAACTGAGTATATTTGAATTCATTCATTAAAAAATGAATAAATTGGAGCATAAAAGACTAAATGACTTGGTCTTCTTTCGATATAATTTAAAGCTTCAAGAAAAGTACATTACTATCATTATTAAGTTAGATATAATTTTTTATAATTTTTAAATAATTAAATTTTATTGTTTATTAAGACTCTTAATAAAACAAATAGTTTAGTAGATCCAATTTGTATTGATAATATCAATCTTTTAGCAGATTGTGTTTCTAAGGAACTAAGTTTGATGGATGAAAGTGACTTGGAAGATAATCTTAGATAGAAAAGCATTGACATGTCATTTGGTGCAATGAATTTGAATGATGGTGATAATGAGGCTCTTCTCAATGATGATGATTTTATACCAAATGAGAATTGACGTCAATGCAATTATAGTAGGTATCCTCTTGTAGACGAATGAATAAAGTTCCAAGTTTTTGTTTCTCTTCTTCTTTTAATTTTACTTATATATGATGTATATGTTAAATTATATGAATGCAATGTAATTGTTAATGTTTTTTAAGGTTTCACTTCTACTTGATTGTTTTCTTATCACAAACTCTTGATATAAATTGTAATAGTTAGAGAGTTAAGGATATTTATTGTTCTTTTATTTGATGTTTTGATGTAATTATAACTTATTATATGATAAAATTATAATATTTTAAATAATTTGTATTATTCTTAATTTTATATTTGTATAATGATTAAATGACATTTTCATATTAATTGCATTTATTATTTATATGTGAAATATTTGAAAATTAATGTTCATAAAATAAATAAATTATTGTTATTTAAAATTTTGATTATTATGATTATTAATGATGAGTTGATGTAAAATAATAAAGTATACAGTATAATATACTAATGAATTATTTTACAACTTTTAAAAATTTAAAGATTATTTTATAAATTTAAAATTACCAAAACGATACCTAATATTGATCAAAAGAAAATAGAAAACTCGATGGCTGATTTAAAAAAAATCAATAGCTCAAAATGCATTTTTTGATGGCGTAAAACACTCGAAGAAGATAAGACTAAACGACCGCGAAAGAGGAAAAATGACTACAATGAAGCTTATTGAAATGTAAAGAGAAAATGTGTTGAATAGCGCAAGGAGGAATGCGAAACCCAATAAGCTAAGTACTATTATTTATTATTATAAGTATATATCCTAATTATAATTATTTTTACCTAATTTAATATAAATAGATTCTATTTGTAATCTATTTCTTATTTCTTTATTTTATATAAATTTATCAAATAATAAAAATTTTAAAATTTTAAGATTTTAACAATGACTAATCAAATATGTAATTTAAAAAATTAATTTCATTTTCTTTTTTATAAGAATTGATAAAATCATTTATTTTTCCCATCCATTTTCTCTAGAATTTTTCAATGTGTCATTGTGTATCTGTCTTTTCTCTTGGATTTTGGTCATCAGAAATAACATAAAATTGAAAACATGACTTTTATGTGTTTCTTTTGGAGAGGTTTTTATAAGGTTCATATAACATCCTATTAGAAGTTTTTATTCTATTTATGGAAATTCTTAGCTCAATTATCTTGTTTTGTAGCTTAATCCAAATTTCAAATACCTCTTCAAATGTAACAATATTGCTTTAACTAACTTTGAGTTCGATGATGACCTCCTCCTTTTTTGTAGAGCTCGGACGAGTTCTATCAACATCTTCATAAAGGCACTTGACACATTTAAAAGCTACTCTAGTTTGCAAATCAATCTCAATAAGAGCCTCTTTCTTCCCTCGAAAACTATCTCTAATCTCCATCCACTTGTTGCATAAGCTACTGACATGTATCCCATTAGCACTCCAATTATGTATATGAGACTTCCAATGACTACCAAACACCTGAATTACCAAGAATGCTCATCTCTCATTGAACATTGAACAAATTTAGAGAAGAATTAGTTCATGGGTGAATAAAACTCTATCCTATGTGAGTAAATTACAACTTATGATATCTGTACTTAATTCTTTGCATATATATTAGAGTTCCCACGTATTCCTCTCCTAAAGTATTATAAAAACTATTGAAAGACTGCTCAAGAATTTCTTGTGGATTCATTCGAATGGTTCTAAAGGTGCAGCAAAGCTTAAGTGGACTGATATATATCTCCCTAAGGAAGAAGGTGGCCTATATATTCATCCATCACAATAACAAACCAAGCTTTGCTTGATAAACACTCTTTGTGGATAAGATGGCTACACTCTTATTTTCTTCAAAGTAGAAGTATAAGGCAAATTAGCAAAAGCTCCTCTCATTCTCACTTCCTGAATCGATTACTTACTTTGAGAGACATGGTGCATGATGATATCATAAGCAGCCTCGGAATGATCCAAATTTTGCTATCATACTCTATTAGAAAAGCTACCCACTCCACACCCTAATCAATAAAATTACCAAGAACCTATTAGGAAGAAGATGTCTCGAAGTTGATTTGTACAAATTTGCGTGGAATAAAGCAGTCACTCCTTGGCTATCCTTCATTCTTTGGCTTGCTATCAAAAATAGCTTAATAATTCAGGCAAATTGCCTTATTTGCAAGTCGATAGAAATTATCCTATGTGTCGTCTTCATGGAGAAACTCGAAATCATCTTTTCTTCACTTACCCCTATAATTATCATATTCATATTAGTTTATATTGTTTCACCGACGCCCATGGCCTGTCGTACGTTTCTTTGGTTCTCCAACGCCACCAGAAAAAATGGGTAGCTTAGCGAGTTTCGAACTGGCTCTTTTGAAGGAAGCCGGAATCAAGCTCAACTCGTGTTGTTTTCCAGGTTTGTTTTCTCGTTGAAACCTATCTTCTTCTGTGTGCAAAATTGGTTCCTTTGTTTTGTTTTCAAGGTACATAGATCCAGAGGAAGGTGGACTGTTGGGTACATATCATATTCAGTGGCCATCATCATGAGTGGCTCTCATGTTGGTGGAGGTAAGGGGTGGCAGTTTCCAACCACCCTTGTATTTGCATTTGTGATTACATTTTCGAGCAGGGCGATCTGTGTTTTAAATAGGTAGTTGTTAATTTCTCTTTACTTCAAGTTTTCTATGTGGTTTGATTCTTGTGGTTTCCATTTACGTTGTAATTGTGGTTGGATGCTGCTATGAACCCAGACCCAGCATCGACACACGACCATACCCAGACTCATTCTTCACCAACTGACTCAGTCCCCAACAGCATGCCAACATGTGTCAGGAAATTACCAGTTACACTCACTGATTATGAGCTGTGAATTCGGTTATAGGCAGAGGAATGCATGAGAATGCGATTAAACAATTATCGTAGTCCTTTTGGATATTCTCTCTGAAAGTATTCTTGTACTGCTTCCTTTCCCTTCTTTTCCCTTTTTGCATCTTGAAATTTCCTTTGTACTGAGAACATTTGGAATTCAAAAGAATCAAACCTCCTTTTATGATAATATATTGCTATTATTCTCCCTTGGAATATTCAGTTTATATCATTTGGTGCTTTCATTGCCCTTACTCCCCTCTCCATGGCCGACGGTACCTGCATCACTAAGCTTGATAATGTCGTTGCTAAGCTCACCACTGACTTAGCCACTCAAGTTCAAGTCACGACCTCCCTTCAATCCACAATCAGTTCGATGTAGCAGCAAATGGAAGACATGACCACACAGATTGTCGGTCTGGGTAAGCTTTTTAAAGAGAAGATATTGACCTAGGAATCTGAACACACCGGTGCCTCTGTTTTCACTGCCAGACGTCAGTCGTCCACTTCTGATGGTGATCACCAACGCCGCCCCCGCTATGCTTCTGACAGGGAGGAGTTTCCATTCAAACCAAAACCTACTCGTGTTGAGCTATTTCGGTTCGACGGCATAGATCCGGAGTCGTGGATATTCAACGCCAACAGAGGATACAGTTCGTATAACCATGGCAGCCTTTCATTTCGAGGGTAAAGCTCGGCAGTGGTATCAATGGCTGAAGAGCAATTGTCAGTTTTCGTGTTGGACCAACTTCACTCGTTCTATGATCGATCGGTTTAAGCAAACCAATTTGGAGCCTCCTCAGGGACTCCTCGCCAAGTTGCACCAAACCTCCACTGTTGAGGACTACCAGAGTCGTTTTGAAACTTTGGCCAATCAAACTGTTGGATTATCGGGTTCGTTTTTTGTTGATTGCTTTGTTTCTGGGTTACAGGCCGACATCAAGGCCGAGGTTCTCTCGTCCCGGCCAACATCTCTGAATCATGCCATCAGTCTCGCTCGATTGCAAGAGGCTAAGCTAAATGAGACATGCCTTCTTCTTGTTAAGGGCCTTGGGGCCTCAGAACGCCATGGGTTTAGTCCGGGCCTGCTCCCCACACCCCCGGTTCCTCTTTCCCAGTCCACTGTGGCTCCTGATTTGCTAAAGACCACCCCTCGCCGTCTAACCCAAACAGAGGCCCAAAAGTGCCGTGAACTTGGCTTTTGTTTTTATTGTGATGAAAAGTTCATCAGAGGCCATAAATGCCTCAAACCTCAACTTTTTCTTCTTGATGATGACGTTTCAGGCCATGAGTTTGAACTTCCACAGCCAGTACTCGACTCTTCTATCTCCATGCCGTTGCCGAACGTCGATCACCCATCCTTGAGTTCTTCTGCAGATCTCATCGACCCTCCCCCTTCCGGTGCTTCCCCTCCAACTATCATCTCTTATAACGCACTGTCTGGATGCATTTCGCCAGCCACTCTCCAATTTTTTGGTCACATTTTGGATCACTCGGTTCATATCCTGCTTGATGGGGGGAGTACCCACAACTTTATTCAGAGTCGCGTTGCCAAGTATTTGGGTTTCAAGGTTGATTCACTGTTTCTTTTCCAGTCCTTGTCGGCAACGGTGCTACTCTCCAATGTGAAGGTAAGATCTGTAATGTTCCATTACTTGTTTAAGGCACTTAAATCTCTACTTTTTTCTATGTCTTACCTCTTTATGGGTCTGACATCGTTTTGGGTGTGGTTTGGTTGGCTACCTTGGGTCCGGTTATCACAAATTATACCGATTGCTCCCTCCACTTCACTTCTGAGGGTAACTTCGTATGTTAGCACGGAATTCAGAACAACAGACCTCAGGAAATCCAGTTGCATTCATTGCATCGATGTGTGGATGTTGGTTATGTGGCAGTCTTTTTAAGTCTTTAGCTCAATTTTCATTCCGATGTTGCTACTTCTACTTTCGACTCTTTCCTTGCTTTGTTGCTGGAGCGGTTCTCGGATGTGTTTCAACCAGTCTCTAGCTTACCTCCGCCGCGGCCCACTGATCACACCATTCACCTCATTTCCGATGCGAAACCAATGAATGTGTGTCCCTATCGGTACCCTCATTATCAGAAGCAGGAACTAGAAAAGCAGGTCTCAGCCATGCTTCGTGATGGCATCATTCGGCCTAGTACTAGCCATTTTTCATCCCCGGTCCTTTTGGTTAAGAAGAAGGACGGTACGTGGCGATTTTGCGTGGACTATCGGGCTTTAAATTCCATTACAATTTGAGATCGCTTTTCGATTCCAACCGTCGATGAACTATTTGATGAATTATTTGGAGCACAGATGTTTTCGAAGTTGGATCTCCTTGTTGGATTTCACCAAATCCTTATCCGGTCCGTTGATGTTTATCAAAAGACATTTCGTACACACGAGGGACACTATGAGTTCCTCGTTATGCCCTTCGGTCTCACCAACTCTCCGTCCACCTTTCAAGCTACCATGACCGAAATCTTTAAACCATATTTATGGCGTTTTGTGTTGATCTTTTTTTATGATATATTGGTCTACAGTCGATCTTTACACGAGCACTGCGACCATCTCACTACTGTCTTTGAAACCTTACGTGCCCATTAATTGATGGCCAAGCGTAGCAAGTGTGTTTTCGACCAAGTACAAATTGATTATTTGGGTCACCTGGTTGCTCGAGATGGGCTTTGTGTAGATCCCACCAAGGTCGACGCTATTCAAACCTGGCCCCAGCCTACCTCAGTTCGGGGCGTTCGGGGTTTCCTCAGCCTTGCTGGATACTATCGTCGGTTCATTAAAGGCTTTGTTCGACTAGCTTCTCCTCTCTCGGATCTCTTGAAGACATATACTTTTGTTTGGGGGACTGATGCACAGATTGCCTTCAATGCTTTGAAGGTTGCATTAAGTACTACTTCTGTACTTTCTCTGCCTGATTTCTCTAACAGCTTTGTTATAGAGACCGATGCCTCCGAGATGGGCATTGGTGTTGTTTTGACTCAAAACAGGAAGCCGATTGCTTATTACAGTCAAAAATTATCTCCTCGTATGCAAGCTGCCCCCGCTTATCACCGTGAGATGTTCGCCATAACCCAAACTGTCAGGAAGTGGAGACAATATCTTTTAGGTCGTCGTTTTTCCATCATCACCGACCAAAAGGCCCTTAAGCATTTTACCGACCAAACTATCCAAACTCCGAAGCAACAACAATGGTTGTACAAATTAATTGGGTACAATTTTGAGATCCTCTACCATCCCGGTAAACACAATTTGGTGTTGATGCATTATCTTGTGTTCCAATGGAGTGTTTCATGGCTTTCTCCGTTCCCCATTTCTAACGGTTGGCATAATTTCGCAAGCTGAATGCTTTTGATCCTGAGCTGCTGCAAATCCATGCGAAGGTCCTTATTGTTGATCCTAATTTTCAGCATTATACTGTTCATGATGATCTCCTTTTCTTTCGACATCGTTTGGTGGTCCCCAACTGTGCCCAGCTTCGCCATTCGATTCTTTCTGAACTCCATAGTTCTGTCATTGGTGGCCATGCCGAAATCACTCGTACTTATCATCGCGTTGCTGCGAATTTCTACTGGGACTCTATACGAAGGATATACAGCGTTTTGTACGCGCATGTATGGTGTGTCAAACCATGAAATCTTCGCAACTTTCACCAGCCGGTATGTTACAACCAATCCTGTTACCAACTCAAGTTTTCGAGGAGCTTACTATAGACTTTATTATCAGCCTCCCTCCGTCCTTTGGTAAGACCGTTATTTTGGTTGTTGTTGATCGCTTGTCCAAATATTCTCATTTCTTTTCGTTACCGAGTAATTTTATGGCTGTCAAACTTGCGGATGTTTTCTTGCACGGTGTTATCAAACTTCATGGTATTCCTTCCAAGATCATTAGTGACCGGGACCCACTTTTTCTTAGCTCCTTTTGGGAGAAGTTGAATCGCTTGCAAGGGACAACTCGTGCCTTCAACTCAGCCTACCATCCCGAAACCGATGGCCAGAGTGAAGTTGTTAATAAAGTCCTTGAGATGTAGTTGCGATGCTATGCCTCGGAGTCTCCTCACACTTGGGTGAAATTACTTTCTTGGGTGGAATTTTGGTACAACACTGCCCATCATATGTCTACCGGCATGACCCCTTTTCGGGCTTTATACAGCCGTGATCCTTCGACTCTCATTTGCTATGTGCCAGGGACTGCTAAACTTTCTGCCCTTGATGCTGCGCTTGCCCATCGTGATCTCATCCTCCAGCAGTTGAAGGCTAATTTGCTCAGATTGCCTTATTTGCAAGTCGATAGAAATTATCCTATGTGTCGGCTTCATGGAGAAACTTGAGATCATCTTTTCTCTATAATTATCATATTCATATTAGTTTATATTGTTTCACCGATGCCTATGGCCTGTCGTACGCTTCTTTGGTTCTCCAACATCACCAGAAAAAATGGGTAGCTTAGCGAGTTTCGAACTGGCTCTTTTGAAGGAAGCCGGAATCAAGCTCGGCTCGTGTTGTTTTCCAGGTTTGTTTTCTCGTTGAAACCTATCTTCTTCTGTGTGCAAAATTGGTTCCTTTGTTTTGTTTTCAAGGTATATGGATCCGGAGGAAGGTGGACTATTGGGTACATATCATATTCAGTGGTCATCGTCATGAATGGCTCTCATCCGTTGGTGGAGGTAAGGGGTGGCAGTTTCTAAGCACCCTTGTATTTGCATTTGTGATTACATTTTCAAGCAAGGCGATCTGTGTTTTGAGTAGGTAGTTGTTAATTTCTCTTTACTTCAAGTTTTCTATGTGGTTTGATTCTTGTGGTTTCCATTTACGTTGTAATTGTGGTTGGATGGTGCTACGAACCAGGCCCAGCATCGACACACAACCATACCTAGGCTCATTCTTCACCAACTGACTCAGTCCCCAACAATAAGTCAACACGTGTCAGGAAATTACCGGTTACACTAACTGATTATAAGCTGTGAATTCGGTTATAGGAAGAGGAATGCATGAGAATGCGGTTAAGCAATTATCGTAGTCCTTTTGGATATTCTCTCTGAAAGTATTCTTGTACTGCTTCCTTTTCCTTCTTTTCCCTTTCTGCATCTTGAAATTTCCTTTGTACTAAGAACATTTGGAATTCAAAAGAATCAGACCTTCTTTGGTGATAATATATTGCTATTATTCTCCCTTGGAATATTCAGTTTATATCAGATGCCATGTCCATTTGAGTTTTGATTTCCCTGTCTCCCAGTTACTTTAGCCATTATTCATCAAACTTTGGTAACATGGGTTGGGATCTCTTACTCCATGGAACAACGTGCAAAATGAGACTTAGCTATTGAACAAGTTTACTATGGGTCATAGAAGTTAGGCATGTAGCTCGTAGGCGTGGGTAAGGGTGATAACGCAGGGCTACATGCACTGCAGTCATTAAATGTATTTGCACCTGCGTCGGGTTTCTGACACATCACACATTGCCTCTGATTTGTTGAGCGTCTTGATAAATTCGGCTACTGTTGCGTCCCGTTGAGCTCCTCATTATAAGCTTTGACTAATTTCTCTTTTGCTAACTTGGTGCATCAACCTCCTACAGAAAGTACTTTCTTTTCGAATCACTCCAGTCTGAAACTTTTACCACTTTCACTAGCTTGCTTATATAATAAATTCTCCTTGTTGAGCGGAGTAAAGACACTCCTGTTTTCTATTGGTCGACGTATTATTATTGGTCATTTTCTTATTTATGTATTGGTCATTTTCTAGTTATTTCTGTCTTGAGCTTTCCTATTATTATTTCACGTGACCTTCTTTATTTTATTATTATTATTATTATTAGTAGATTAATATGAGTACTATTTTATTATTTTTTCAGTATTTCTTGTCGTTGCATTTTGGTATTAGTCGTTACTATTATTTTTATTAGTAATATTAACATTATTCTCATTATTATTTTAAAGTCCGTCTGCATACCTTTTTGTATTATGTATTCTATTTATCATTATTATTTTATTATTAGTATTATTTTATTTTTATTATTATGATTTTTACTTATTAATTGATTAAATTATTTTTCTATTTATTTTATTTTAATTTATTATTTAATTGTTATTATTTTTATTTTTATTTTATTTTTTCATTACTATCTTGTCACATATGCATGTGGACCTACTGGAAACAGCCTCTCTGCAATATAGGGGTAAGGCTGCGTACTATCCGGTCCTCCCAGATCTTACTTCATTGTGAGAATTCGGGGTATGATGATGATAAACAATTAAAGAGAGATCTTAATTGTGAAATTAGTTATCCTTATGATTGCTTAAAATCTAATTGAATACATTATGAATAGTTTTATGAATCGAGTTATTACAATTTACACTCTATAATTATCAAATTCAATTATGGTTACTTGATTACATCTTGAGAGAGGTAATAAAAATTTAGGATATCTAAGATCAAATATATATTGAATCAATAAGATAAAGGCAAAACAAAGTAAGGACATAATAATTCCTATGTCTTCGATCTTTAATCAACCTTAATTTTATTGGCACTCAATTGTTAATTGTTTACTTGTGATATTTTATTTTTAATTTCAACTATTTATTTTCAATCACATCAATTTTAGTACCTTAGATAAAGTTCTACTCAAGATATTAAGTGTTTAATAGTCCTTGTGGAAGCGATACCTTTGATACTACGACGTATGATTCATATAATTGTTGTATTGAGAGTTTTATATAATTTAAAATTTGTCAACAAGAAGCTTCTCATTAAATCTAAAAATTATAAAATAAATTATTTGTCTAACATAATAATGATAATTTACCTGAGATCTCATTTATATTATTATTTAAACTAATCAAATTAGCAACTATAACTATTTTATTTTAATTTGAAACTCATTTCTAATTATCATAGAACTAATCAAATTAAACTATGAATTTAATACTTGTTTCTAATTATCAATAAACTAATCACAATAAACTTAATAATTTAAATTTAATTAAGAAATTATTTCCTTGTGTAAAATTGGCCCATTTATAATGATCCAAAATCTAGCAAAAAAAAACAAGTGGCCCGTTCATCTTGCCTGTAGGAGGACACCTCTTGCCTCCAGGCACCCGCCACTCACCGTGCAAACGAAGCAGTGCTGACTACTTGGACTTGATGGCTGAGATTTGTTTCTTCTTTCCCAGGCGATGTTGACGACAAGGAGCGGCCAAAAATAGAGGGGAGACGCAGCAGTACAACCTTCTCCTGCCCCAGGTTGCGTAGAGTGACTACATGTTACTTCACCGCCAGTTTCTCACCTGTTTAGGCTAACATTTTTTCGTTTTTCTAGCGATTCTTCAATTTTGGGTTTGCTAGCGTCTTTGTTGTTTCAGTTCGTTCGATCCTCTCAAATCTGATCATGTTTGTTTCATCTGATGCAATGGTTTGAAAGATTAGATTGTGATTGTCATTCGTGGTGTTTAATTTATTATTACGGGTTTTCGTTGATTTTTGACCTAAAGAACAAGAATTCCTTAGATTTTCTCAACTCAGACTGTGGTTCTCATCCCTTTTCTCTGGTTTTCAAAATTTCAAACGGGTTTTGTTTTGTTTCACTGATTTGTTGAACAAAAAACAAAACATGAGATTTTAAAGTTTGATGGAAATATGATTCCGCTAGAAATTACTTATTTTCGTGCAAACAAACAAAATATCTTCACTTCAAATTCAACAAATGAAATGTCGTTTAGTTTGGGCATTGTTATCACAATCTAAATGCTTTAGACAATTTCCTCGCATTATTAGCTCCAATCAAGGAGCCTCATCCAACTTCAATTGTAACGTGCTCTCAACTTTATCATTATATGTTAAGAGCAATGTTTTAAAAACTGGACCGGACATCGAACCAGTCGAAGGAAAAGTTTAAGGTTTAGAGGTTTAACCGATAGTGAACCGCTATCAAACCGGAATATAATAAATAAGATAAAAATTTTATAAGAATAAATAAAAATAAAATATTTTATTGAAATGAAAAATATACCAATGTTTATTATTATCTAATGAACTAAAAATAAATAAATATGAGTCCAATATAAAACTTAAAATAACATTTAAGAGAAAAATTGTATTTCTGAAGGAGGTTGGGTCTCATCATCGTCAAAAGCTCCAAATTCTCCAACGTTATTTAAAGATTTGTAAACTACGCTTTCATCCAAAGTATTTGCATCCACTTCTTCTACTGCATTAAAATAATTTACAAATTAGTAACGTATGAAATTATTCTCAATTGTAAACTTGTAATACAGTATAATTTTAACTTAAATATAATCAAAATAAGATATAAACTGACCATCAGTAGATGTTCTTAATTTATTTGTTGTGACAAATGCATGTTCTTCATAAATGGTCATTTCAAGTTCATTATAATCAAGATCAGGCGATGGTTCTTCTTCTTCGATCCAAAAATCAGTATGTTCAATACAATCAATATCAATTGGATCATACGTTCTCTTCTTATTAAACGCTCTGAACACATAATAGAGCAATTATAAAGTCAAAAACAAAAATAAAATTATTGAAATAAAAACAAAAATATAAAATACATGTTCTTCATTCGCAGATTATAAGTAACGTAAACAAGGTCATTAAGTCTTTGATGTTCCAAACGATTACGTTTCTTTGTATGAATACGTTCAAAAATACTCCAATTACGTTCACAAACTGATGCAGAAGCTGTTTGACTGAGTAACCTAATAGTGATTTTTCTCAATGTTGGAGCACTGTCACCGAATAATCTCCACCACTCATCTGCATTTTAAATTAATATTTATGATAAAAATATATATTAATGAATTAAAATTTAAAAGTATAAAACTTACCTGGCTGCATTTTTTTTATCATCAGTTCTCTCTTCGCTGATGATCTAGCAAAACTCTCTAAACCTTCACGATATATCTTAATTTCATTTATCACTTGTGATTGCTCTTCACTAGAAAAAATACATTTGCATTCAATCACATCAAACAAACCTCCCATAATATTACTTATACATACTTCTTCACTATAAAAGCAATAAGGATTGAGAAAATAAGCTGCTAAGTGGATCCTTTGAGTAAGATGCTTATCCCATCGTCGATCAATAATATCTATATAAGGCTTGTATAATCTCTCATTCCCTTTAAAAAGATCTGTAATTGTTTTGCGAGCTCTATA
Source organism: Erythroxylum novogranatense (assembly GCA_029891385.1). NCBI lineage: Eukaryota > Viridiplantae > Streptophyta > Magnoliopsida > Malpighiales > Erythroxylaceae > Erythroxylum > Erythroxylum novogranatense. The sequence goes on along the minus strand of CM057233.1, from coordinate 27,826,243 downwards.
CATACCATCATATATATACCCCAAAGATGGCTTCTCATCTGAGTCAACAATCCTCAACAGCCTTATAAGCGGAGCCACAATCTTCACAATGATCAAGCAAGCATCCCAAAATTTATTATCTAGAATAATGGCGCAAACTTCTTTTCCTTTTTCACTCTTTGATAATTTATGACTTGAAAAGTGTTTACTTGTCACCAAATTTTGAAGTTGATGCTTATGTTGATAAATACTTTTCAAAGTAATAAATGTAGTTGCAAACCTGGTAGCAATGGACGCATTGATCTCAACCCAATCTTCTTGCTTTCTTAACCAAGACAAAATGTGACATGATTATACACAAAAATTGTGATCTTAGATGCGTGTGAAGCAAGACTAGAAATATGATTCATACCACCAATATCTTTTAAAATAAGATTTATACAATGAGCAGCACATGGAGACCAATAAATATGCCCATACTTTGATTGTAATAAGTGCCCGGTGATACATAATTAGTTGCATTATCTCATTACAAAATGCACAACATTCTTTGGTCCAACCAACTCGACAATTTCGAGAATAATTCGGATAAAGCATTACCACTTTTTACCATGTCGAGGCATCAACAGACTTGATAAAAGTTGTTCCCATATTACAATAAACCAAGAAATTAATCAAGGTTCTTTGTCTTTGATCACCCACCCATCTCGCCATAATAGTGCATCCGTTGATTCCCAACAAGATTTATATGTATCCACAATTAATCGACATTCTTTTTTAAATCTTGAAGCAAAGGCACACGCAACTCATAATAAGATGATGCCTTAAATCCGGGCCTATTCATTGTAGCATCAATTGCTTCTTGAAAATATGGTGAATTTAAAGCATTTAAAGGAATACATGAATGATAGAACCATCTAGCCCATGCTCTTTTACATCTCAAAACAACATCCTTATCAACCATCAAACTTTTAGACTAGGTTGAGAACCGGGAGTAGTTCTTGGAGAAAATATGAATCTATGTCAATAGTAGCTTTTCTTTTCCTTTATCTAATGCTTGTGGTGTTTCATCATCTCCAAAAGATATATCATGAGCCTCTTTATTTTCATTTTTCTTTTTACTTATTCTTTGCAAATATTTTCCAATCGTATCACGCACATCAAATGGCACTTTTTTGCAAGGAGCAATATTACCCTTAACACCAGCAAGATGTTCTTTCATTCTAAAAATTCCTCCCCCTTTAAATATTCTACTGCAAAATATACAATTATATTGGACATTCCCATCAGATGCTTGAGAGGAAGAAAAATAATTCCATGCTGGATCGGACTTACCACAAGTAGAGGATGACTCTATATTTTCCATTATGATTTAACCTAAAATTTTTTAAAAATAATTGGGTATACTATTGTTAGGGCAAAAGTATGCATCTAAATATTTCTCATTATTAATTGTAATAAAGAAGACCAACAACAGCAAAATAGATACACAAAAGATCAACAGATATTACTTACTTGTTAAACTTTGCTCCAGCAATTACTCCACTTTCAATAGCCTAACTGAAATATTACTAGTTTTCAATATTGCTACTTTAGATCAACAAATTGAATAGTTGAAAGAGTATATATAATCGAACTATCAAAGATGTAAATTGATACGAAATAGAGTTCTAAATATTACGAAATTGATATGAAATAAAGTTCTAAATGTTACAAAATTGATATAAAATATAGTTCTAAATATTATAAAACTTATCAATACCATAAATTGAATTAAAATAAAGTTCTAAATATTATAAACATTAATATAAAATAGAATTTTAAATGTTACAAACCTCCACAATACCATAGAGAAGTAACTCTAATAGTCCATTCTAACTAAATTCCATCCTAATGTATAACAAAATTCCATCCTAATGTAACTCTAAGTGTATAACCAAATTTCATCATAATGTAACTCTAAGTATATAACCAAATTACATCCTAATGTAACTCTAATAGTTCATTATTAACTAAAGAACCTTTTTTTATTTAAAACATTACTTAATAGTCAATGACTCCATTCAATGTAGAACACGCTTTTTCTTATTAGGTGACTCCATTCAATGTAGAACACTCTTAGGATTACGGTGCCCGCTTAGTATTACGTGCCCTCCTTCAACCCAGATGATCTTCAAAGCTTGGGTTCGAGATCCTTCTTTCTAGTTTTATTCATCCGGCGCTCTCTCTTCTAATACTGCTTTCGGTTCCACTTGTCCGTGGCCCGGAAGGCATCTCCCTGAGTTGTCGTTTTCTTCAACTTTTTGTTGTCGCAGAGACGTGTTTTATGTGTGTCGTCCATAAGATGCCACCAAGAGGGTTCAGAAGACAACTGGTAAGTTCCCCTGGCATCTTCTCTAAGCGTTTCTTGGTGATACTCGTCAGATCCATGAGAGAAATTGAATCTAGCAACGTTCATGCCGGCCATCAACAGCTTCTCGCACATCTCACTGGATCTGGAAGCAGGACCCAGCGTGCGTACGATCTTGGCTTTCTTCTCCATTTCTATCTGTTTTTGGTTTTGAAACCGCAATACCCACAACAGAAAAGAGAGGAATTGATCAACAAAAACACAAGGTTTGGATCTGTGCGAAAACCGCAGTACCCATCTCATCTTCGGTCTTCCTGTATGAAAACGAAGGAGAAGGGTTCCGGTTATCAAATAATCGGTTCCTAAGAAAACCGACCGGTTCTCTGATAAACCGGTCGGTTTTCATTTGCAACGGTTATTCATTATAACCGAACCGGATAGCCGTCCGGTTCGATCAAATTCTGGTCAAACCGCCCGGTACGGTCCGGTTTTAATAACATTGGTTAAGAGTATGACGTTTTAACACTCTCGTCTTTTGATCAGAGATCTCGAATTTAAGTTTTAAAAATAGAAAAATCTGGTTGATCAAACACTTTATCTCTTACAAATTAATCTGATGTAAGCGGAGATTAATCTAAAAGTAGATAATTTTAAAAAATCTTTTTATGATTAGAACACTCCTACGACAGCTAACAAAAAACAATGTTACATCCTTAAATTATTAGGTGTGTCCAATTTTTATCATGATGTGTGGATGCAGGACTAACGACCTAGAAGTTGGGAAATGGGAATGCGGCTGCGGAAATTGATCTAGCTGTCTACCACTTGTTTGTTGACCCGAGCTCCGAAAGTCTTGTCCGGATTTGTATAATTGTAATTGGTTAAAGAAAAACATTTAATGAGATGCCACACCCACAGGACTAGAAGACACAACATAATCGCTTGAAATAAATAAGAAAGTCGTGTCGAGTGTCAGAGCCTATGAAGTAGACTCGCCAACCCCTAAATCATTTCTATACAGGTGCGGAAGTGCAGTGAGCCAAAGTGTTTATAGTATATGCTACGCGTGAAACCCATTAAGGCTCTCTCCATAAAATCAAGAACCCAGTTGCCACATTATCATCTCTCAGTTTGAATTCGTCTGAACAAGTCCAAATGGCATCTTCGCTCATTCCTGTTTATTGGGTGACTTTAGATCTCTTTTTGCTGCTTCTGCTTCTAGGAAATGTGATCAATTGCAGTGAAGCTAGTTCAGGGATGGCCAATGTGAGTAGTGTTTCTTCCCACTTTGTAGATTCTTAGATCCATTGCTCTCTTCTCAGAATTTGTTTGTGGGTATTCAGTGGATTGAATGTTTCTGTACTTGAATTTCTTTTCTGGAGGCAAATGGATCTGCAACGGACGGTGAGATGGTTCCACTAATGGAGCCAGTGAAGGTCGTGGAGATGAAGTTAATGGCTAATGGGAGCAGGAGGAGATTGGGAAGCTTCCGAATATGTGCACTTTGTACTTGCTGTGGGGGTGCGAAAGGGCTTTGCATGCCATCCCCTTGTTGCTACGCAATCAATTGCAACATTCCTAACAGACCCTTCGGTTTCTGTTCCTTCACTCCTAAAACCTGCAACTGCTTTGGATGCCATCTCTGATTCTTCACAAATTTGGTTTTGATTACTAGCTGTTGCTCATCTTGATTCTTTTAGGGAGTCTGGAGTGGGAAGAAGAAATACCAGTTCTTGATTTGTTTGTTTATAATTTTTCACTTTCTACATCGTATTCACTAAGTATTGTTTTTGTTTCCATCCTAGCTTTTTGCTGCTTCCAGTGGTAACTGTGCATAAATTTTCAAGGAAGTGGCGGTGCCTGAAGATATTAGAAAGGAGTAGATTAGCGTCTTATGGGTATTGGAAAACGTTGCTGTTTGTTTATGAATTGAAGCTACTGTTGTTTATCATAACATAATTAATTGTTTAAGACGACAATATATTAATGCTTTCGCCGGAGAGGCATGCTCATGAACTCATGACAAAGATTAAGATTCTTGTTATTTTAATCTATTATTTGTTTAATGTAAATTGCTTCATTTAGAGTGTTGTTTACACAATGCAATGCAGTCAGCATTTTGGACTTTTTACCTTTTAAAGTTATTTTATGCCATCATGGAACGCACTAACCCATCAATCCTATGCAGCTTTGCTTCTTGTTGGTTCTAAGCAATGACCAAAAGCCATGCTTGTTGCTTGCAACTCAAATTAGAACACATCAGTTTGAATGATTGCTCTGGCATTGTTCCTTTTTGCTTTTTTGGTGTTCGTGGATTGGTTTTCCCTTTTATTCCCTTGGATTATGATTATTAATTAACATTAGGTATGGTCTTGTATGGGAATGGGAGAGTTCTAATTGTTGGTGGATGAGATCTAAAGTTGATGAAATTAATGCATGCAGGTGTAGCCAACTCTAAAGGTGGAGAGAGTTGGTTGGGCATTGTAATTAAGTCTAGGTACTACTGGCAAGAGTTGTAAGGTGGGCATATCATAATTCTTGAGAGTGACCTCTAAATTTATATCGTCTTGTTTTGGCAATTTTTGTGTTTTGAAGTTGTAGATCAAATCACTTATCCGTCTGTATTCACAGGCAATGAATACAGAACTTGGGGTAGGAGAAATTCCCGATTCCTGCATATTTTATTTTTGGCATTTGAAGACAAAAAGCTTTCAAGTTCAGTTTTTTAATGTCTGTATATTTTTGATCAATTGTGACCTTTTCTCCTGGACTCTGTCGTTGTGAATGTTCCATGCAGCCATGATTGACAAAATTAGATGTTTGATACTTTGATGCCTTTCGTTCATACCAGGGACAGAGCCAGACTCAACTCTAAGGGAGGGCCGGGGGTCAACATCTAAAGTGGGCACTTATATTTTTAAAGGGGGCCACTTATATTTATAATTTTAAAAATTTTAATTATATAGGGCCCCCCTTTTCCATAACATGGCTCCGTCTCTGGTTCATACGATGCATTTCAAATAAACGAACACACAAATGAGAAACAACAGCATCCAATACAACACGATCAAATCATTTAAATTTATTAGTGTTGACAAATTGAAAGATCTTTCAACCATGAAAGCAAATCAATAAGGAAGCCACATATCTTTCTTACTTCTATCAGTTTTTCTTATCGCAGCAGGTTCCAACACCAAACATGTAGAATAGCTTAATGCAGCAAGCATTCATGTACAGGGTTCCTTCGCTTTTGTTGACGTCTGTGCTTCCACCCCTGAATGCTAACATGACAACTAGAAGAAATATCAACAACAGCTTTTGCGTTGAGAACCCCATTTTTTTTTTTTTCTCTCTTTTCAGTTGTCTTCGATTACTGTTATCAACCTTTTAAACCAACATAAACAATCATTACTAACCAAATAATATAGAGATCTCTATCCATTGTTTGCGGTGTAAATGAATTTGCCATTTTCTGGTTCATGAATTTGCGGTACACAAACCAATCTGCCACTTCTTAGCTTATGGAACATATCGAAGGCCTAAACTAATTTTAGATGATAGCAAGTTAGCAGACATGTGGTTAACTGCAAACTGTTTGAAATACGTATCAGTAGTTTTTTTTTTTATAATAATTATTTTTGGTTTATTAAAATTGATCTCGGTTCAAAACTCATAATCACGTTTAGTTCTGTTTTCGATCTCTATCTTCAAATTTAAGTTTGATATTTCGAATTTCTTCTTTTAGAGATTGCATTATTTGAATGATAAGATTCAATATCTATATATTTCTAATTTGCAATATAATAGAGTAGTTATAGCTTTAAGATTGGTTGTGTTGTTTTCTTATTTTACCCATTTCATTTGCTTGATCTAAATTAGGGTTTTTATGGTTTTTAAGGAAAGTTTTCCTTAATTTTCTTTTGCTTTAGTTGTTGGAGTTTAATTTAAACTTATCTATACCGCAAATATATGAATCGTATCTTATAGTATAAAAAGTATCGTTGTTACAAGGATTGTATTAGTTACCTAACAATTCTTGTAACACTTTGTTTAAGGTCAACAATATTATAGAATAATTAGAAAATAAAGTAATATAAAGAAAATTGATAATTAAATAATTAAACAAGCATTAGTGGAATTGTTGATTACTCAATAATGAAAACTTAGGAACTACTTATATCCTTGTTTTGTTTCACTTCACCTTTTTAGTTTAATAATAGCAGACCCTAGATACCCAATAGTTATGATTACTTTTTCTTAAGATCTAGCCAAATAATCTCAATTTAAATAGATAAGAATTGAATCTTGACCTCTAGATCTATTTAAACTTGTCTTAATTATCTTATTGGATTTGAAGCTATCCCACGGGTAATTGACAAACAATTAAGATCTCTATTCAATTGTTTATTAATTTGATGCTTATAGGTCGATTATGGTACCAGCTCTTGTTGCGCAGCATAATAAAAATAATTCAATATGACCTCTCGGTTCAAATCATATTTAAAAGCAATAAACACCACAAAATATCACTATTAAATTAAGAATATTAAAGTTTAACAAATAGTTCAAAAGTAATTCTTAAAATATGTTTTGCAATCTATATCCAACATATTTCCCAACTGATTCGTCATTAACATTTAATCATAGCGAGGTAAGAAATAATAAGAATAGAAGTTTGAATTATGGATTTTTTTTTCTTCTTTGTCCTTGAGTTGGAAAACTTTGCTACCTTTCTTTTTTAGGAATTTTCTTTCTTTGATCTCTTCTTTAGAGTTTCCAGCTGCCTCTTTTGATGTTTTTCTTTTCCTTTTATACTTTTTTGATTTTTCTAGGTTTTTTCTAGGGTTTCCACAATTATTCATGTTTCAAAATTAGCCCTGAATGGCCAAAAATATAAAAATATCATGACCTAAAGTTCTATCATTTGCATGATCTTGCATTCCATGCATGATCGTGACAGAAAGCCTTCCACTCTCCAGCATGCATCTTGCATGATCATGCAGGATCTTATGTAAAACCTCAAACCTTTTCTTTCACAGAATATAAATTTTTAGATTTGATGAATAGTATTTTTTTGCTTGAATAGTGATTTTTGGGGATCTGAGTCTGAAAATAATTAAAATATTTGAAATGGGTATGAGGTCTATTGGTATTGAAACGAATAAAAAATAAGTCTGATCGGATGAATTTAGAAATATCAAAAGTTAGGACTAAAATACCCTTTTTGGAAAATAATGGGTATTAATGAGTTTAAACCCATTCAAAAAAATTTTAAAGCATCCAATCAATAAGTATTGACCCTAATTAGATTATTTCATGGTCATTTGATGATAAGATGGTTACATAATATTTTCGGACTTTAATTCAGTTAGTTGATGAATTAAACTCACTAAAGGGCAATTTGGTCTTTTTACATGGTGTGAGTGGATTAATGACTCATAATAGATGGTCAATGAGGAGATGACATGTGCAATGCACTAAAGGAGTATAAAAAGCAAACTTAAGATTGAACTTGCTTCATTTGGAGAGAGTAGCTGTGAGTGACCAAACACAAGGGAAGAAAAGGAAAGAAGCAAAGGAAGAAAAGGAAAGAAGCAAGGTGACTTATGGAGGAGGGCTTCCATTTTTGATGGGTTTGATGGAGATTTGAGAGATCTTGATCAAGTGAAGGTGCTAATCAATTTCCTAAATGATTGAAGAAAAAAAGTGGTAAGTTTTTGTAGCTTAAATAACTAATTTTGTGGGTTTTTTCTGTGGTATGGATGTATTTAAGAAAAATGGTGATTTTTGACTTTTCGTGGAGTAGATAATAAGTTTGGAAGCCTTTAAGGGTTGAAAACAGGAAAATAAACCAAGGAATCAAGCTTGAGAGAATCGACCAAGGCTAGGGTTCTTTAATGTGAAATGATCCAAAATTCTATTTTGATGTTTCATGTATAGCATGATTTTTATCCTAATGAAGGAAAGAAATGAAAAATAATTGAATTGGAAAAGTTTGATGTAAGATATCTTAAGTTTAGCCTTAAGGGCATTTTTCGTATAAAAGCAGGGTTATGATGCAATGACCATGTAAAAGTGATTAAGGATGGCCATTAAGTGTAATTGTGACATTGAAATTATTAAATGACGTGTTATGTTATCATTTGAAAAAATTAGTATATGGAGTGCATGTGGAAAGTAATGAAGTTGAAATGGTTTATGATGTGTTTGGATGATGCTTGGCATGGATATGAGGTGATTTGTCTTGAAAATTTTGAAAGAAAATCAAATGGAAAAAGGTAGCATTTATAACATTAAATATTCGGCCTTATGGTGAAGTAATTGAGTGAGATAGTGCTTTGAAGAAATTGATAAGTTAGAATGGAAAAAAGATGGTATCTAGGTGACTTTCGAAGTTAGATTTTGAAAATGAGAATAATATATTAACCTATAGAAGTTAAAGTGAGAATATGATTAGCGTACATGTTACGTGATTAAACACCAAGCCCGAATTTGATTAAACCAAAAATATAGTTTTAATACCTTATTTCCTAATTTGGAAATAATTGCCTAAGAGAAATATGTTTCGTGTATGTAAAGGAGAGGCACCGAATGCGTGAGTGTGCTTGGCGATAATTTGCAAAACAATGTGTGTATTTTAATGGTTTTATATGAGTACATTCTTTGTAAAACAATTAATGACATGTGATTTTTAATTGTATGGTTATGAGTTTTATGTGAATGATACGTTACAACTGAATATCGCTAGTATAAGTTTATGTTTTAGTAATATAAGAATTGAAGTTTGAAAGCTGAATTTTATACGATTTGAAGTTACATTGAAATTATATTATTGGTTGATAAAAAGTAAATCGATTTTAGTCTATGATACATTGATAGGTTTTGTATATAACGGTTAAATTCGTGTAAGTAATATAGAACTAGCTTCGTAACTAGTAGTTAATCAGTTGTGGGTAAGTGATGCAGAACTAGCTCTGTAACTACCGATGTATAGCAGTTAATCTAATATGGGTAAGTAATGTAGAACCAGATTCGTAACTAGTGGTTAACCAGTTGCTGCTAAGCGATGCAAAACCAGCTTCGTAATTACTGGTATATATATAGCGATTAACCTAGTAAGAGTAAGTGATGTAGAACTAGTTCCGTAACTATCGGTTAACTAGTTTCGGGTAAGAAATGCAAAACCAGCTCTGTGACTTTATGGCTAAGGGTGACATATAACAAAGAAGTTAGTGGTGGGCTATGTTGTGTAAGAAAATTCATGGCATTATTAATGTTGTCGCTATTTATTTGAAAAGTGATATAAGAAACTTAGTTTCTGGAAACATATATATTTCATATTAGTATTGAATTATACAAATTGAAATGAATTTATTTTAAGGAGGTTTAAGTTGTTAAATATGATTTGAATAGAAAATCTAGCACTTACTAAGCTTGTTTAGCGTACACACTATTTCCTGTTTTCAATGAAACCTCCTAGATGCACTCTCTGGGGCTTCTGATAAGTGTGAATTGCACCATGTTTTCGGCCTTAATTTGATATGTATTTAATTATTAATTCAATTGTTTAATATGTGTGTAGGTTAGAATTGTGTTAGTTTGTCAATTAATTATGTTTAAATGTTTTTATGAGTTAGTACAAGTCTTTGAGCTTAATTATTATGTCTTTGAGATACCTTGATGTGTTTGTTAGTATTTTAGGGTCAACATTGAAGAACAAAGAATTTTTAGAGACACTTGGGCCAAAACAATGGCCCGTGATTGTGGCATAACAAGCCACGATAGTGACAGAAGCCCAAGATATAGCCCACGATCGTGTCGGGCAGACGCGCAGACACTAAAAATCACTCAAATTTTGAGGGAATTTTTGGACCTTTCGGACCCTAGAAAAACCCTAGGTTGCCCAAAACACAAAAGGCATATAAATAATAAGCCAAAGAAGATGAGTGAATTTTTGCATTAGCCACTGTTGGAGAGAAACCCTACAGAGAATTGTTAAGATATTGAGAAAGAGAAGAGCGAAGAGAGAAGTGAAGAAGAAGCTGACATCAACATACTTTCTAGAACAGAAGTTTCTGACGTCGTTGCCTCCCATCTCTGTTTAGAATTGTATTTCTGTTATTTTCCATTTTTATTATTATATGGAATTGGAAATAGCAGTTTGATGATAGGATTGTGAATGTTGAGATGTTCTATACTCACCATCGGTTTTTTTATTTGATTTAATAAAATCTTATTGTTTTATGTTTATTGAAATTATTTTGATTGATTTCTATGATTGCATAATTCAATAATAGATTGAGAGGGTGAATTGAATGAAAAATAATTAAATTGGGTAACGAGAGTTAGGTGATTTGATAAGAATGAGAAATTAATCAAATCGGTAATTGTGTGAAGAGAGATCTTGCATAGATTCCCAATAATTTATTGGACAACTTCAGATCTAATTAGGTATTTGGATATATTGTTAATTGAGAAATTGTAATATTCCATAATCTGATTAGGGTTTATAATTTAGGTTTAATGGTTATAACTCGAGAGAGAGAGTAATCAACCATAGGATCGTCTAAGACCAATAATCTACTAATTAATAATCAATTAGATTAACATTAAAGATAGGTAAAAATTTCCCTTTCTCTCAATTGATAATTCCTTTAGGTTGATTCTTGAGTGTGTGTTGCAACTGCTACTTTGTTAATGTTTCGTAATTGATTCTTGGAAATGACGTGATTAAATTAAATTCTTGCCTTAGTTTTGTTACATTTTGAATTACTAAGAATTGTTTTGGCCTTAGAATTTGGGATTAGATTATCCCTCCTCGTAGAATCGACACCTTAGGTACTATGTGAATGAATCGTACGCTTGTGAATTATCAAGATTATTAATTATAACTTACACACATAAAAAAAATCGCGATCAAGATTTTAACACCGTTGTCGGGGAGGCGATTAGTTTAGTTTTTTAGTCTAACTTTTTTTTCACTATCTTTGTTTTAAAAAAGAAAAAAATAGAGAAAGAAGTTTGGGGTTTAAATGTTAGACCCTGTTTCTGAAGCCCAACAATTGCTCTGATATCAAGCAATGCTGGACCCCATTTTCGGAGCCTAACAATCGGAGTCAAAAGACGTGATCTTCATTTACCCATATTTTTGGAGTCCAACTCTCTCTCTCTAATACCATAAGATGTTGGGCCCGCTTTCAAAGTTCAATTATCGTTCTAGAGTAAAAGCGTGAGCGAGTTTCTTTATAGGGTTATTCCAATGAACCCTCGCTTTGCCGTTATCTCACAAGGGTGGCTTGCTCACAGCAGCCCATCACTAATGTCATAATTTGACTTCTTCAAGCCAATTATAGCTCTATACCTCTAGTTTATTTTGAAAACAAGAACTTTCTTATTCGAAGCTCTATAGCTCAAGATATGCTTAAAAATCCAAAATGTGTTCATAACCTAGTTATGCCCCTCCGACCAATCCCTCATTTTCCTTCCATCAATCTCTTTCAAATTGACCCTAAAAGCTAAAAATTTCATTGAGAGATAGGAAAATGTGTCAGGAATGTATTGCTTTAAGAATCACTTAATTTGGAGGTCGGGTTATGAAGTTATGGCCAACAGAATCAACATGCTTATGTCCTCAATCATGTTGTACCTATATCGGAACAATTGGCATAACTTTTACTAGAGATTTCGGGTTAAAGTTTTTCTTTGAATTGTTTTGAAGAGGACTTCCAGATATACAACTTTCATGAAGACCTCAAAGGCAAATCCTATCGTCTAGAGGGTCAAAAATGGGACTAGACGATAGGATCGGATGAACAGTGCGGTAGACGATATGATGTCATCACCAGATGATATAATGTCTTCATATGAAATGTCTTCACCAGACGATACGCCCTCACAAGATGAAGCGTCTTCACCAGATAATATGTTCTCGCCAGATGAAGCATCCTCCCTAGATGAAGCATCCTCACCAGACGATGCGTCCTCACCAGACGAAGCGTCCTCACCACACGAAGCATCCATCCTCACAAGACGATATGTTCTCACAAGACAAAGTGTCCTCACCAGATGAAACATTCTCACAAAACGAAGCGTCCTCACCAAACGACGTGTCCTCACAAGATGATCCGTCATCTCCAGACAAGGCGTCGTCACTAATCGATACATCATTATCAGGCGATGCTTCCCCACCAGAAGATACGTCGTCACCAGACAAAGCGTCCTCACCAGACGACATGTCATCACTAGATGATACGTCCTATACTCCTGAGCATCTCCACTTATAAGGACCATAACTTTTTACTCCAATATCCAAACATTTCATACTTTATATTGTTAGAAAACTAGGAAAATAAGCTACAACATTCCAGAAGATAACTCTGTGTAATTTATCCTAAATTAGTACGGTTGTTCCCTTGAAATTAGTACACAATTTATACACCTATGAAAGACTTAGATCATGAAATGTATAACTGTTGGACCCCAAACTTTTAGTGGAAATTAGAAATATGAAAATGAAAATTTGATAAGAGTTTTTGTATATGAATTGTGTTATAGATGTTATTGTGCTTAAAGGAGATTGATGAGAAATGAAGTGATTGATTTTGATAACTTTGGGTTTCAAATAGATTTGTATGAGTTATGAAAGTTCAAGTGGATGAGTGGATTGAAATGGAAGTTGAAATCAAGAAATAGAAAGTGAAAGTGTAAAATTTTGAAGAAATTGGAAAGTAAAGACAATTTATTTGGTTATGCATGTGGTGTTTTAAGTTAGATTATTGTAAGAATAAGATTTCAGTCATATGTGGAGAATGGTGGAGTTTTGTATCTTTTGTACTTGGACTTGAATACTGATGTTGTAATATGGCTTGGAATGCCATTTAGTTTTATAAAAATTTATCTTATAATGTTAATGAGATGTGGATTTATATATGGATATGAAAGATCAATTGTGTATGAATATCAATTGTGTATAGATTTGTGTGTATTGTGTTTGAGAGGAATTAGTTGAAGAGTTTGTGGTGATGTGTTGATATGTGAAGTTGATGTGTTGGAATGGTGTTTAGAAACTTCAATGGCAAATCTATACTGATCTAGATATATTTGGCCAAAGTGGTCTTAATGAAAGTTGTAGTTCATGTTTCCAGCTTTCTAACGCCATAAAGTATGCAATTTTTTGATATCGGGGCAAGAAGTTATGATAAATTGAAGTTTGGATATTGCTTAGGTGATTGCTAACAGGGTAGAAACTTTGATTGAAAAATTGACTTAACTAGAGGTTGAAGTTACTTTGGAGTTCTTTATGAACATTGTAGAGGTTGTTTTTATCTTTCCATTGATATAAAGCATGAAAATATTGGACAAGAGAATAGAAAGAGTGATCTTGGTATGAGTTGTGATAAGGAAAGATTTAGAGACAAGATTGGTAGTGATCTGAAAAATGTTTACTGAATATGCTTCAGTCTTTTAGGCACAACGTTTTCTCTAGTAATCCAAACGAGATGATTCTTAATTTGGATTAAACTAGAGATATATGACTATATTTTGTAAGAAGACATTGAATTTCAATTATGTGCCTAAGAGTCTCAAATATTGTCATGAAGTTAAGAATTGGGTGCAGTGTTGGTGCAGGAATGAAAGTCTTATCTTCTGACTTTAGGGGCAATTTTGGGATTATTAAAGATAGATTTTGGCAAAATTTCCTTCTGGAAAGTTGTATGTTTTTCTCTCAGCTTTCCAAGGAATCAAACTGTGTCTAATTTGGAGTTCTGAGTAAAAAGTTATGATCTTTCTAAGTGGAGACGTTCTGGAGAAAAAGGTCAGACGAAGTTAATCTTCATCTTCGTCTTCGTCTGTGATGACGTCATCACAGACGCATCTGTGATGATGTCATCACTGACGTCACTTCGTCTGTGATGACGTCATCTTCGTCTATGCTGACATCATCGTCTGTTTTTGTGTTTTTGACCCCTCTTCTTTCTTTTGGCCATAACTTTTTGCGTAGACCTCCGATTAAGCTGATTTTCAAAGCGTTGGATTCCTAAGACATTTTTCTATCTTTTCATACTATATAGATCAGTTTTGGAATTAAATGGCGAAAGATAGATCAGATTTTAGTCAGCTGATCAGTTGTAAAAGTTTGAACCGTGTTCAGTATTTTGGAGATATCTCGATCAGTAGAGCTCCGATTGAATTGATTCTTGTTTCTGATTAAAAAAGAGACATGGGGATACAAATGTTATGAAGAAGATGAACTCTAATTTAGCCTCTAAGACTTCCAAATTCAGGTCGGAAGTTAGGTGTAGTGTTCAGCCTCGGGTCTGAAGAAAAAACTTCAGTATTTTGGAGATATCTTGAGCTATAGAGCTCGGATCGATCTGATTCTTGAAGCATTAGATTCATAAGACATAGGGGAACATTTATATAGAAGAAAGTTTTAACAAATGACTTCATTTACCTGATCGAAATAATCAGACAAGATGTCAATTTTAAAGACCAATGGAGGGGCAATTTTGGAAGTTTACTTAAAGGATTAAGTTTATAGGCTTAAATGGAGGGGCTTATGGGTCATTCCTCATTCATTAAATATCCTGGTGCTATAAAAGCAAGTGAGCTATTGTTTTATCAAAGGAAGCACGACATTTGAACAAAGAAAAGAACAAAAGAAAGAAGAGAGAAGGGAGAGCAAGCTTTCAAATGAGTGAAGGAGAAAGAAAAGAAAGAGAGCTAGGGCTCGATTTTTCTAGCACTTGAAGAGAGATTTTAATGTCATTCCAAGAGAGAAAAAGGTAGAGGATGAAGAGAGCTTCATCTTGAACCAAGAAAATCCAAAAATGGAGGAGAAATGAGGTAAGAGCAATTTTTAAGATTTGAGTTTCTCTTGAAGTTTTGGTTTAGAATCATGGAAAATGGAATGGGTTTGTGGAGTATGAAGTTAATTTTTTTGATTGCTAAGTATTATGGGTTTAATTTTGGATGGAAATTAATTAGGTTATGCCCAAATTTGAAATTTGGGGATTTTGGAAATTTGTGATTTAGAAAGCTTGAATATATGAGGGATTAGTGTTTCTAAGTTCAATTTGAGGATTAAGTTAATTATGATATTGAATTTGGGTGGAATTGCTTTAGGTAAAGTTAAATTAGAAGAAAGAAGGAATCAATGGACAAATTGGAGCGAGGAACAAGTTTCTAGCATTGATTCGAGGTGGGTAATGTGTTTATAATTTGAATTTATAAGCCACTACGACTTTCTTTAAATAAAGAGATTTTCTGATTTCAATTGCATCATAAATGTTGCATCATTGTATGAATGATTTGAAAAATCATTTTTGATTCAATACATGGACTTTGGATGAATTGCAACATACATTGTGTTATGCCTCGAAAGATTTCATGGCATTGTGTATATTCGTAAAAGAGTATTCGATTAATTGATTTGAGCATGATATGTGCTTTTTTGTAGGCAAGAGAGAACCTATTTCGTTAAGTCACGTGCATGTTGACCCCCTTAGCCTTCTCCTGGCTGCCTGCTTGAGGTTTATGAGATTCGAAAAATAGACTTGTCGTGTTTACGGTAAACTTCGGTTTCCGTCGTGTTTATGAAACTCTCGAGCCATTTGTGTGCATTACATATGTGATATGACATTGCATCTATAAATTTTCAAGTTGATGCATTCATGTTTTGTAATCTATGGATTTATGGCTGAAAGCCTAAGAATCATACGTTTTACAAACTGCGAGTTTGACTACAACAAGAAAAGAACTTTTAAAAACGTGCTTTACGGATTTAAAAGAAATGTTTTTCTAAGACCAGAGAAGGAAAAAGATTTCAAGGGTTTTGCTTATCTATTCGTTTTATAAACGTATTATCCACGAGCTTTGTGCTCACCCCTCTTTCATCCCCATCTCCAGGTTTTCGAGCGGGAGATCGGATGAAGGAATGTCAAGACGTGTTATTCGATTTTGTATCGTTTGTATTTTGTGAAAAAATGGATTTTTGTATGGGTCTGTATAAGACTGGTTTTGTCAATTATTGTATTACAAGTATTATTATGGGATTGTATTATGAATTCTGGACATGTGTATTGATTTAAGTTATGAATGGGATCTGGATATAGAGACGATTGATTATTGGGTTTGGATTGATTTGATTTATTAATTTTGTATAAAGATTTGGATTATGACCTTACGTATAATGATTATGGTTTGTATATTGAATTGAGGAATTAATAGGAATTGGATTTGTATAATGTGTGTTAGATTCCGGACGGGGAGTCCGATGATACTGGTTATATTGTGAGAAATATAGAAGTGTATTTTGAACACTTTGCGTGTTTTGGTTTAATAGAAGGCAGTTATCTTGCCAAAATTTTGGTGAAATGGGTATAAGAATGAGAATTGAGATTTATTTGAGTGCATAAGAAAATGATTATGAATTGAGAAATTGATTAAGGAAGGTGGAAGAAACGAAAAATAAAGGAATGAGAAAAAATAGAAAAGAAAAAGAAGAAAATTTTTTTATACCGATTTTGGATTGGATCAGTCTTAGGGTTTCCAACGCAACGCGACAGTGATTCCTAAAATATTTGTTCACGGATGTCAGCTCCGTTTTTGTTACGTATCGGAAATTGGTTTCGATTCGATTTGTATTCGATTCGTTTTGATTCGATACCTTCGTATTTGTTTCGTGTTTGCTTCCGCATGTTGTGATTCGATTTATTCGATTTGAATCTGCCTTGTTTCCTTCGTTTTCCTTCGTTTTTCGGTTGGGATCCGGTTTTGCCGATCGGGTCCCAACAATAACTACAAAAGAAACAACCACATACGCCTAGGGAATTTTTCAGTTCTAAACTCATTTGTCAAATCAACAGAATCTCATACACAACTTTGATTACATAATAACATTATAAAAAAAAGGCTTAACACAAAATACAACATATATGGGATGCTCAATGTTTAATATGCTCATGAAGCTATCCAAAAGTGATCGAACTATCTTAGTTACAAAAGTTTCTAATATCGTGGAGTTACTGATGCCTTGCAAGGATTGTTAACCTTCTTGTTCTGCACTTGAGGATGGAATATTAGGTTAAGCTACGCGATACCGAGACTAACATATTTATAGCCATAGGCAATTTGACCACAAATTCATACATATATCCATATGTATGAATTTGTGGTCAAATTGCCTATGGCTATAAATATGTTAGTCTCTGGGTCGCGTAGCTTAACCTAATATTCCATATATATATATATATATATGCGTATATTCAGTAATTCAAGCATTCTTTAATTTAGTTTAATACCTATACATAACGCTCAAATGCATCATACATGACAATTAAAGATGCAATGCACAACAAATGGCTTGAGGGTTCCATAGAAACATAATGGAGAAACCGAAGTTTACCCCATGAACATAATGAGTCCAATTTCAGAGCTCATATGCCACAAGCGGGCAATCGAGAGAAGGCTTTTGTCAACGTGCATGTGACAAATAGAATGGTTCTACTCATGCCCAAACAAAAGTACATAATCGTTTTCTCATATGCTCATACTTTTATGTTTTGTCTTCTTTTCATTTAATACAAAATGCCATGACCTCTTTTGAGGTATAACATAGTCATATTTCATCATACATTTTCAACATTTACAAACAAGTCAATTTCAAACATCAAACATACACATATAGGCAAGAATTTGCCCAATTACATTATAACCATAAATATGTTACCCATCTAATTAGTTTGCGAAAATCCAAGTCAAGCTTGCCTTTCCTCTTGCTCTTGGGTAGGATTTCCTTGGTTTCCTAAAACAGCCAAGGTTCCATTCAAAGCAACATTTCAATAAAATTCAAAAATTTCAAAATCACAAAATTGCAATAAACATAAATTAAACTCAAATTTAACCTACCCATAGTCCATCTAGGTTAGAAAACTTAAGATCTAGTTTGGAAACCCTAAAATTAATTAGGTTCTCCTTATCCATCTTCTTCCCACACAAACCTCTTTTCTATCTAACTCCTTCATCCTCAATTCAACCCATTCCTTTAATAAGCAAGAAGAAAGGATGGTTAACCTACATTAACAAACTTGATTTCTCTTCTTTTCTTTTTCACTGAAACCTCTCTTCTTCTCTCCTATTTTTGTTGTTCACTCTCCTCCCTCTTCAATTCACATTTTTCTCCTTTTATAAGCAAGACATCACATTCTCTTTCCATTTGTACCCTTAATGAGCTCAAAAAGCCCATCTTACCCTTCCTTATAAACTTATGTTCTTTTATGTTTAAGTGATCTCCTAAATATGCCCTTGAACATCCTTATTACATTAACACTTTAATTCCACTTACCCATTCAATAAATCCTACTAACCTTGACATAATTATAATTCCAAAAATTTAATCTATCTAAACCTCAAAACTATTTCAAATCATGCTTAACTTAAAGAAAAATTTTTTAGGGTCCAACAACTTTCCCCCCTTAAGGAATTTCATCCTCGAAATTCTTACCTGTGACATTGAAGAAGTGTGGATACTTCTCCCTCATGGTCTCCAAGGATTCCCACGTGGCTCCTTCCATAGAATGGTTCTTCCATAGAACTTTAACTAACTTCACAGTCTTGTTTCTCAAAACCTTTTCCTTTAAATCTAAAATCTCCACTGGTTGTTCTTCATAAGTCAAATCCCCTCTTAATTGAACTTTTGAAGGTTGAACTATGTGTGAAGGATTAGACCAGTATTTCCGCAACATCGATACATAGAAAATATTATGAATCTTACACAACTTCGGTGGCAAAGCTAACTTATAGACTAAAGGTCCAATCTTCTCAATGATCTCATATGGGCCTATGTATCTTGGACTAAGCTTGCCCTTCTTACCAAATCTCAAAACTCTTTTCCATGGAGAAACTCTAAGAAACATTTTGTCTCCAACTTCAAATTCCATCTCCTTTCTATGTGTATCCGCATATCTCTTCATTCTGTCTTGAGTTGCTTTAAGTCTCTGCTTCATTAGTTTAATCTTATCAATTATGACTTGTACCAACTCAGGTCCTACTAGTCTCCTTTCACCTTCCTCATTCCAACAAATAGGAGTTTTGCACCTCCTACCATACAAAGCTTCATAAGGTGTCATTTGAATTCTTGAGTGATAGGAATTATTATAAGTAAACTCGATTAAAGGTAAATTATCATCCCATGAATCTTTGAAGTCCATAACATAAGTTCTTAATATTGCTTCCAATGTCCGTATTGTTCTTTCTATTTGACCATCAGTTTGTGTATGAAAAGCTGTACTAAAGTGCAACTTAATTCCCAAAGCCTCCTGTAAGCTTTTCCAAAATCTGGAGGTGAACCTACGGTCTCTATTTGAAACTATAGAGCTTCGAATCCCATGAAGTTAAATTATTTCATCCATATATTTCCTGGCCAAAACATTCAAAGAATCCGTCTGTTTAATTGGCAAGAAATGTGGGGACTTGGTTAACCTATCCACAATCACTCATATTGCATCATGCTTCCTGCAGTCCTAGGCAATCCCATCAAGAAATCCATTGTAATCTTTTCACATTTCCATTCCATAATTGGCAGAGGTTTAAGCTTGTCTAAAGGTGCTTGGTGTTCAACCTTAACTTGCTAGCACACTAAGCATCTTTTAGCATATTCTGCAACTTCTTTCTTCATTCCTTTATACCAGAATTGCTCTTTCAAATATCTATACATTCTCGTGCTTCCTGGGTGCATAGCATAAGGCACATTGTGTGCCTCATCTCAAATCTCTTCTTTCAACTCCAACATGTCAGGAATACATAATCTGTTACCTACCACCACCAATCCATCTTCTCTGATTTGTATTTAAGAAGGTTTATCACTTTTAATCTCTTCTCTGAGCTTGCTCAAATACTCATCTTGTTCCTGCAATTCCTTAATCTTCTCATTCAATACTGGCCTTACTCTAAAGTTAGCTAATACACGATCAGACTCGACTTGCCTCAATATCACATTAAGTTTGGCTAATTCATTCAACAATGAAAGATATACTGTCTCCACATATGCCATAATGGACTTCTTACTCAATGCATCTGCTACTGCATTAGCTTTCCCCAAATGGTAGTCTATCATCAAATCATAATCTTTTAACAGCTCTAACTACCTTTTTTTTGTCTCAAATTCAACTCCTTTTGGCTCATCAGATACTTAAGACTCTTGTGGTCTGTAAACATCCTAGTAGTGACTCCATATAAGTAGTGTCTCCATATCTTCAACGTAAAAATTATAGCAGTTAACTCCAAATCATGCGTAGGATAATTCATCTCATACAGCTTTAATTGCCTAGAAGCGTAAGCAATTACTTTATAACCTTGTATCAACACACAGCCCAATCCTTTTCTTAAGGCATCACTATACACTGTATATACATCACTACCCGAAGGAAAAGTCAAAACTGGTGCAGTTGTAAATCTGTTCTTCAATTCCCTAAAACTGCTCTGGCACTTTTCTGTCCATACAAATTTTTGATTCTTTCTTGTCAATTTAGAAAGTGGAGCAGCTGCTATGGAAAAGCCCTTCACAAACCTTCTGCATTACCTGACCAATCCCAAGAAACTTCTCACTTCAGCTACATTCTTGGGTGCTTCTCATTTCATAACCGCTTATATCCACATGTACTCCTTGCTCTAAAATCACATGTGCAAGAAATGCTTAACTCATTATTCCTCAATGTCTCCAAGGCAACCCTCAAATGTTCCTCATGCTCCTTGTCACTCTTAGAATAAACCAATATATCATCAATAAAGAGAATAATAATTTGATCTAAGAAGGACTTAGAGACTCGATTCATCAAGTCCATAAAAGTTGCAGGTGCATTTGTTAACCCAAAAGGTATGACCAAGAACTCAAAGTGGTCATACCATGTTCTAAAAGTAGTCTTTGACACATTGGACTCCTTTATCCTCAATTGATGGTAACCTTATCTCAAATCTATCTTAGAAAAAACCCTTACCCCTTGCAACTGATCAAACAAGTCATCTATACGTGGGAGCGGATATCTGTTATTGATTGTGACATGGTTGAGCTTCCTATAATCCACACATATTCGTAATGATTCATCTTTCTTCTTCAAAAAAAGTATCGAAGCTCCCTAAGGTGAAGAGATCGACCTAATATAACCTTTCTCCAATAAATCTTTCAATTGCTCTTTAAGCTCCTTCAATTCTGCCGGAGCCATTCTATAAGGCGGAATCGAAATTGGCGTTGTGCTTGGAAGAAGCTCAATATGAAATTCAAATTTTCTAGGTGGTGGTAGACCTGGTAACTCCTTGGGAAAGACATCTAAGAATTCCATGACCACTGGTATATCTTCTAACCTCCCTCTATCTACCCTCGTGTCTACCACATAGGCCAAAAATGCTTCACACCCTTTCCTCATCATTTTCTTTGCCATTAAAGTTGAATCAATCCTCGATGAGCTAAATTTTCTATCTCCCATAAACATCACATTTCTTCCATTATCCAGCTCAAACTCCATTGTCTTCTATTTGCAATCTAAGTTGACATTATACTTCTCTAAGGTGTCCATACCCAAAATTACATCTAATCCTCCCATCTTCAATGACATTAAATCTACCACTATGTGTCCCCTGTCAATATGTATCTCACAATCTCTATAAACTTGACTGATTATGATATACTAGTCGATTGGAGTAGTCACCATCAAAGGAGTATCCAATGGGCTCAAATCTTTACCATACATAGTTCTACCCGATGAAACAAAGGAGTGGGTAGAACCTGGATCAATCAAAACAATCACATCATCATCAAATAATTTAAACTTACCTGTCACAACTTCTGGAGTGGTCTTTGTGTCCTCCCGTGTCATTGCAAACACTCTAGCTGGTGCTTGCCCCTTAGTCTTCCTGGAGGATTCACCCTCCTAGCTGCATCAAAGTTGCCCACCGTTGCAGTCTTATGCCCCACTGCCTCAGTTCTCTTCGAAGCTTGCATCTGTGTTCCCTCTCTTCTTACATACCGCGGATACTCTCCAACCATGTGGCCCTTCTCTCCACATTTGAAACAAGCTCCAGTCAGCCTGTAGCATTCCCCTCCATGGAATTTGCCGCAATGATCACACTTAGGTACAGAAGACTTATCCCCTTCTCCTCTTCTACTGCCACCCGTCATTGAGGCTTGAAGAGAAACAGTAGAAGACCTCATCATCTTGGACCTGCTTCCCCCACTGCTCCTCTCCTCAGACTGCATAGGGAAAGTCCTAGCACTCCTTTAAGGCATAGAAGTACCATCTCCCCTTTTGAATTATTCTCTCCCCTTTCTCGTTTTTCTCACGACACTCTTTATGTTCTCAATGTTCTCAACCCTTAGAGATGCTTCAATCAACTACTGGAAATCACAAAAATTCTGCACCACCACTTTCTCTCTGACAGCTAGATGCAATCCCGTTTCAAACCTTCGGCACTTAGCCGCTTTGCTCATCATTATCTCAGCAACATATTAGGCCAATTGTGTAAATCGACGATTATATTCGCTCACCGTCATCTCCCTCTATTTTAGACTCAGAAACTCTCTCTGCTTCTACTGAATGTATACCTCATACAAGTATTTCTTCTTATAAGTAGCTAAGAAGTCCTTCCATCCCAGCATTGGTGGTTTCATCTGGCTCCCTGGCACACTCTCCCACCAATGTAGAGCATCTTCCTATAGCAAGCTTGCAACATACACAACTTTCCCATCATCCTCAGACTCCATTTGATCCAGTATCCTCTCAGTCTTTCTCAAATAAGTCTCGGCTTCTTCTGGATCCATTGCTCCATAGAAATCCACTAACCCATACTTCCTGAGCTTATCAAATTGTTTCCCATTTTTAATCGGGGTCGGAGCAAAAGATTGCGACATCTGGCCCATGGCCTGAATAAATGCTTGAAGCATCCTTGGATCCAATGGAGTAGGTACTTGCTCCTGCGGAAGAGGAGACTCCCACATCTGTGATCGAATGGGCTCACTACCTTGCCTTCCAGAAGCCTCAGTTTTCTTTGGGCTACTATCTTATCAGTACTCTCCTCTCTTGTCGAAGAGTCAGGTTCAACTGATCCTTGCAAAACTCTTTGTTTCCTTCTACGAGGTGGCATCTTACTCCTTCAATAGAAACACTAATAATTAGATACATTTCATTTCAAATCCTACTCCCTACATGTAAGCATGACTTGCATGTCACTTAATGCAATTCAATCAATTCACAATGCAACAAGTAATCACATAACATAATAATTTATCCTACTATGCATTCTAAGCCTAGAAAAAACCTAAGCTTTGATACCACATCTCTTTGATATCAAGTAATGCTGGATCTTATTTTCGGAGCCCAACATTCGGAGTTAAAAGACGTGATCTTCGTTTACTCGTATTTTTGGAGTCCAACTCTCTCTTTCTTTGATACCACAAGATGTTGGGCCCCATTTTTTGAAGCCCAATTATTGTTCTGGAGTTAAAAAGCGTGAGCGGATTTCCTTGTAGGGTTATTCCAATGAACCCCCGCTTTGTCTTCATCTCACAAGGGTGGCTTTCCCATAGCAGCCCATCACTGAAGTCACAATTTGACTTCTTCAAGCCAATTGTAGCTCTATGCCTCTTGTTTATTTTGAAAACAAGAACCTTCTCATTTGGAGCTCTATAGCTTAAGATATGTTTAAAAATCCAAAGTGTGTTCATAACCTAGTTATGCTTCGTTGACCGATCCCTCATTTTCCTTCCATAAATATCTTTTAAATTGATCCCAAAAGCTACAAATTTCATTGAGAGATAGGAAAATGTGTCAAGAATGTATTGCTTCAAGAATCACTTAATTTGGAGGTCGGGTTATGAAGTTATGGCCAATAGAATCAACTATGCTTATGTCCTCAATCACATTGTACCTATCTCGGAACAATTGGCATAACTTTTACTAGAGATTTCGGGTTAAGGTTTTTCTCTGAATGGTTTCAAAAAGGACTTTTAGATCAACAAATTTTATGAAGACATCGAAGAAAATCCTATCATCTAAAGGGTCAAAAATGGGAC